>JAOEHX010063400.1:1065-16958 GCA_025448015.1 Bolborhynchus lineola | reverse complement strand
CCCTGTGAGGGTGCTGAGGCGCTGGCACAGGGTGCCCAGAGAAGCTGTGGCTGCCCCATCCCTGCAGTGCTCAAGGCTGGGTTGGACACAGGGGCTCGGAGCACTCTGCTCCAGTGGAAGGTGTCCCTGCCCGTGGCAGGGATTGGAGCTGGAGGAGCTTTAAGGTCCCTTCCAACCCAAACCATTCCACGATTCTCTGTCCCTTCCCTCCCACCAGCGTGGGCAAAACCTCCCTCCTGCACCAGTTCGTGCACAAGACGTTCTATGAGGATTACCGCACCACGCTGGGTGCCAGCATCCTCACCAAGGTCCTCATGGTGGACAACACCTCCCTGAAGCTGCAGGTGAGCAGGATGGGGTTGGAGCCATGTGTCCCACCCTGTCCTGATGTCCCCAAGTGCTACCAGTGTCATGGGGCACGGGCTGGGTTCACAGGCCTGATTTTCAGCATCCATAGCAGTCCCACCTTAGTCTGGGGGGCTCAGCACTGCCTGAAGCTGGTCCCCTGAGCTTACCGTGGCACAGGGCTTGTGACGTGTGTCTGTACCTGTGCCCTTCTCTGCCCTAGATCTGGGACACAGGGGGACAGGAGCGATTCCGATCCATGGTGTCGACCTTTTACAAAGGCTCAGACGGCTGCATGCTGGCTTTTGACGTGACAGACAGGGAGTCCTTTGAGTCCTTGGACAACTGGAGGGATGATTTTCTGGAGAAGGTCATCCCAAGGGAGCAAGATTTCCCCATGGTCGTGCTGGGGAACAAAATAGACCTCTGCGATCGGCAGGTAAGGGCAGAGGGTAGAGTGGGGCGTGTGGGTTGGAACACCTTGATGCCCTAATGCTGGCCCTTCATCTGCAGAGCCAACCTTCTTCCTATGCACCCATGAAAACCAAGCTCCCAGGCAAGGAGCTGCTGAGCTCCCAATGCTGCTGCCCCTTGGAGGGAATAAGCAGGGTCCTTCCACTGCCCTTTGCAGCAGCGATTGTGCCCAGGAATGAAGCATCTCAGCTGCCTGCACTGCAGCGTCCATCCAGCAGTGCCCGGGTGGACGTTAGGTCCCCTCCACCGGCTCCGTTAGGTGGGGGCTCCATCCTCCTTTCCCGCAGGTATCCAAGGAGTTGGCCTCAGCCTGGTGCAAGGAGAAGGATATCCCTTACTTTGAAGTCAGCGCCAAGAACAACATCAACGTTGCGGAGGCTTTCGAGACCCTGGCAAAGCAGGCGCTGGCAATGGTGAGCCCCCCCCCGGGGCAGAGCGTCTTCCTTTTACCCCGTGTGGGAGAGCTCCAGGGAAGGGACCCGCATCAGTGGCTGAGTGCTTAAAATAGATCCTAAATCAGCTGGAAAAGAGGCAGCATTGCCATTTCTCATTGCCCATGTGTGGCACCGCACAGCGCTCCAGCACTGTCCTCTAGCGGCCACCCCACGGGGACCTTTGCGTCCCCACAGCGAGTGAGCTCCTCCAGGTGGCTTTGCCATAGGTTTTGTCTTCAGTGGTGGATCAGAACCGATGCTGTGCTGCCCAGGCCTCAGCCCAGCTCGGAGCTGGCACCATTCACCCTTTCTCTTCTCTTTCTTCCAGTACAAAGGGATCTTTGAGAGTTACCTGACCGACTCCATCAAACTCACACCCAGCGACAAGCCCAAGAAGAGCTGCTGCTGACCCCGGGCAAGCACAGTCCAGGCGGGCTGGACCCCACGATGCCCATGGCCATCCCGGCCTCGGAGGCTGCCCAAGCCAGGACCCCATCACACACTGGGACCGGCTGCTCGCGCATCCCTGGACTTGCTGCTTCCCACCTCCCCGGAGCTGCTCTCCCAACGTTCCCCTTCATCCGCTGGCACCCGAGCGGGTGACCCCCCTGTGATGACGGTGCCAGGGCACTGCTCTGATGCCTTCCCATGGCCCTGCAGGTCACCCTTCCCAGCGTGTGGAATGGTGGCCCCGCAGCGTGCACCGTGCTCCCTGTGTGTCCTGTGGAGTGGCCACGGCGCAGGCCTGAGCCCAGCCAGGTCCCCTCTTGGGCTCAGCCGCTGTGGATGCAACCATTGGTGCCTCAGTTTCCCCTGCTCCCATGCACAAGCCCTGTGGGTCGCCTCCCGCCTCACTGGCGAGGACCCTCAGGGAAGCACTTTGTCAGGGATCCTTTTCTTAAGGAAAGGAATTAAATCGTTCATTTTTACTTCTAGATACCCGCTCCATTCACGCACACGCGTACCGGCGCCTGCGCCTGCTCCTGCATCCCGCAGCAGGAGGATGGGGCGAGGGCTCTGCTCTGTGCCGCGGGGGCTGTCAGCAGAGGGAGCCCGTTGGGAGCTGAGCTCAGCGCCGCTCCCTTCTTCCATCCATCCTGCGGGAAGCTGCGGAGGCGAAGGCTGGGGCCGGCGGCTGAGGGGGCCGTGGCCATTCCCCACCTCCGTGGGGTTGGATGGACTCAGCATTGCCCCTGTGTGCACTCTGCCCTATGGATCTCCATGGTAGCAGGGGGAAGCCGGGGGGCATGGGGGGGCTGCAGCACTGGGATCACATTGCTGGTCCCCACAGAGGCACATAGAGAGGATTTGTCCCTTAATATCGCGATGTGAGGGGCATTGACTGTTTCCTCCCTGGTGCAGCCACTGCCCTGAGCTTCCCTAATGCCCATCATCCTGGCCCAGCTCTGGGCTGAGCATCATCCAGTGCACTCAGCCAGGCTTTGACAGCGGATGTTAAGCACCATCCATGTTCCTAATCACACCCTTCCTGCAGCAGCTCTCAGTGCCGGAGGCAGAGGCAAACTCTCCTGTTTTATCCCAGTGAGCAGCAGTTTGGACCCCCAGAGCTGAGCAGGACAAATGTGCTCAGCAGGGAGGGTGCTCAGACCTTCTGCTCGCTCCACAGCCCTTGTTCAGGCTCTGGGCTTGAGCTGAGTGGGATGAAGCCCAAGAGCATCCTTTTAGACACAGGAATTCTGCGGCAGAGATTGCAACCGTGGGAGCCGGCAGGATCCCTCATGGCATCACCACCCCATCGACCCAGGTAACGCACCCTGTGGGCGTGCTGGAGCCGACCACAGCCATCCGGCTTTCCTTCTCTTTCCATCCCTCGGGATGGGAGCACCAGCGTGGTCCTGGGACAGTTGGGGTTGCTCCAGGAAGATCTGATGGGGTGGCTCTGGGCCAGGCAGGATGCAGGCAGGTGCGAAGCTGGTAACATTATCCCGGAGCTGAAACCCAATGAAGGCCCATCCGGGGGGGGGTTTGGGATTACCATGGTCAGCGCGAGGCTTTCTCAGGGTGAAAACCCCAGGCAGGGATATTTGCCTTGTGAGAGTCAGTGAGCTCCTGCGCAGCCACAGCACCGGCTCACCCAGGCAGGATGCACCCCGGCTCTCACCCTCCTGCCCGCGCTGTTGGAGCTAAGGTTCCAGGGATGCTTCCCAGCTGCGATGCTGGGCTCTGCTCTTTCACCTTCCCGTGTTTCCGTTCATTCATTTCAGGATCGTTTCATTTCATTTACATGCACACAAAACCGGGTGAAACCCCGGCCTGAGGACGCTGATGATGGAAGGAAACCATCAGCACAGACACGAGAGCACTTGGCATCTGCAGCGTTAGTACCCGACACTCACTCTAAATCCTTGCTCTGCAGTTTGCTGCGGTGCTCCCGAGGTTCCATTGCTCCCATGCCACCCTTCACCATCTCTAACAATGCATCAGGAGCTCCATTTTCCTGGTGGAACCTGATGGTTGAGCTCTGGCTCCAGGGAGACTGCGGATGTGCATTGCCAGGGGCCCCTCCGCAGGGCTGGAGATAGCGGCTCCTCTGCAGCTCCCTGCCTGCTAACGCAGCCCCACAGGCCAGGGATAGGCAGCCCCATCCGCGAGGGCAGGGTGGGATGGAATTCTGTGGAACCTGTGACAATTGGAATCAAGGCACTGGAAAGTGGCTGTAAAAGCTGGAAAGTGGCTTAAAAGGTTGCAAAGCAGACTTTGACAATTGGGTTTCTGATGCTCCCAGAGCTGCTTTGGAGCCAGGCTGAGAGAGGTGGGATTGGGCAGCCTGGAAAAGTCTCTTTTCCAGGCTCCTTAAGGGGAGACCTTAGAGCAGCTCCAGTGCCTAAAGGGGCTGCAGGAAACCTGGAGAGGGGCTTTGGACACGGGATGTAAGGACAGGCCAAGGGGAATGGCTTTAACTGCCCGAGGGGAGACTGAGATGAGCTCTGAGGCAGAAGCTCTCCCCTGTGAACATGAAAACCAAGATCAAGCAAAGCCCTCCAGTGCCATGGGCAGCAGGGATGCAGCCGCCTCTGGAGGGTGCCAGCAAGAGGCTCTGCAGGGTACGTGTGCTGTGCCTGGATGCTCCTGGTCCCTCTCGTGTGCCGGGTTTGCTGTTGTGACTACAGCATCCACTGCACATCAGCCCCTCTTTACACGAGCACCGTTGCTGCTCTTCACTTTGTGAATGGCTCTCCTTTGTTTCCTCCATCAGTGCTGCTCTCCTCACCTCAACAGAGAGTGCACTGAAGATGACACTGATGGGGTCTGTGTGACTTTCCCCTGGCAGGGACGCACAATTAGGCCTGGCTTAAGCACAACCAAGAGGCAGCAGACGCCGTCCGTCACCCTCTGCCTCATCCTCCACCTGTCCATGACAAATATTGATGCTCCTCCTTCAAACCCATCCCATGGGAGCTGCTGTTGCTATGTCCCTGCTGCAGTGAGTGTCCACATGCGGGGTCATGCGGGGCCGTGGGGCTGCGAGCAGCACGTAGAGAGGATTAGGGGCTGTGGCCAGTCCCCCGTCAGCCAAGCACATGCTGAGCTCAGCAGCGAGCTGAGCCTCAGGGCCACGGGGCTGCCGGGCAGGTCTGCTCCAGCACGGGTCCTGTGGGGCACCAGCCAAGGGATGGAGCGGCTTCCACCCCTCCTTGGGCTCAATGGGCATTAAGCAAAGCCCTCCAGAACTGCTGAGTGCTGAGCACAGGGGTTGGAACTGGATGAGCTTTAAGGTCCCTTCCAACCCAAACCACTCTGTGGGTGATGACTCTACGAGATGCCCACTGCCCCTTTCCAGGCAGCCTGGGCATCCCGAGCTGGCTCCTGGCCTCGTGCCACCAGCACCCAACAAAACCCTGCCTAAACCCCCTCTGCACCGGGCAAAGCAGCTCTTTCATCTGAAATCTGGCTCCTGATCTCTAACCAGGGGCGACAGGAGCTCCACTGAAGCCATCCTGCCTTGAAAGGGTCTTCTGAAGACACTGACCTCAGAGCCATGAATAATGAGATGTTTTATTTCAGTGACTTATCTCCCATCACCGAGGTTTGAGCATTTGGGCCTTAATGAGTTGCCCAAGGCCACATAGCAGGCGAGGGAACTAACAAGATGCTCCAAAGGCACCACGTTCGCTTCTCACCCACTGCCCCCTGCTCCCATGGCTCTGCCCCACCTCGCACGAACACTGGCGTCAAGGAGGGGGAAGCTGCTGCCGAGCTCCTCCTCCCTCCTCCACGCAGTTCCCATATTTTTAGGCCAAAAAATTCCTCTTCTTTTTCAAATTGGAAAACCTCCCTTTACAGGAATCCAATTGTTGGAGTGGAAAAGCCTGATTTTGCCTGGCTCTCCTCACTCAGAGTGGGCAGAAAGCCTGGAGGGGGGAAGCAATGAGTGTGGGGGGAGGCAGAGCCTGGATTCCAGGCGAGCAGGATGCTCCACACGCACAGAGCCCGCGGGCTGGGGGGATCCCACTGCAATCACTGCTTATTGACTGCACCCCACCTCTGGGAGCTGTGAGCACAGTGTCACTGCTGGGCCCTGGGCTGCCCTCGCTGAGCACACGCGTGCTCCCCACAGCAGGCACCCCCTGCACGAAGATAACAGCCCTTGTCCAGGGGCACCCGAGGCAGAGCCGGGATGTGGGACCTCAGCACCCTGCTGATGATAAAGAGCCCCATGTGTGCCACCGCGATGCTCTGCGGGGATGCCCCTCTGTGGGTAGGGTCTTCTCGGGGTGACGTCTGCTCTGGAGGCCCCAGAGGGAGGCCGCAGGCAGTGGGGTTGGCTCCAACCAACAGAACATGCTCTGCTCCTCAAGCACGGGTGTCTGACACCACAAAGCCTTCACTTTGGGATGCACTCGAACTCTGCGCTCATGGTGATGTGGTCCAGGGCCCTCCCATGAGGTGTCACCCTGAAGACAGGGGCCAGCAGCAACGTGAGAGGGCTCACTCCGTAGACACATCAGGAGAACCCTTCCCTTGCCTTTGGAGACATTTCTGCAGGGCCAAAGCAGGTTGTAAAGGCCATGAGCTGATGCGACACAGCAGTTCCCTCTGTCAGACAACCAGGAAGCTGCGGGGCCTCTCCCCAGCTCTAAGCTCACACCATTAAATAAACCTTATGAAACATCAACACAGGGCTGAACCACAGGGGCAGCTTGGAAGCTCCCAGCACCTTTGAGCATCCCACCCCTGACTCAGGTGCTGGCAATAACCCTGCTGTGTCCCTGCAGGACACTGTGTTCCTCGCTGCTCCCTTGATAAAGCTGCTGAGCCCAGTGCCAGCTCAGACCTGCAGCAAAGGGAAGTGTTAGAAGCTGGCGGCTCCCTTTCAAGTGGGACCTGGGTCTCCATCGCCTGGCACCGCTCCCCTGGGAACAGCGATGACCAGCGCAGCACAAGGACCTTGTGCTTGAAGCATAAGCTCTTCCCTGTGAGGGTGCTGAGGCACTGGCACAGGGTGCCCAGGGCATCCTGCAGCCCTGCTCCTGCAGCGGCCACCTCACTCCTGTGGGAGCTTGGCAGCCCAAATCCCTGCGGCTGAGGCACAGCGCTGATCTCGAAAGCTCCTGAAGGGATGGACACACAGGGAAGCAGCGAACCCATCCCAGAGCCCAGCTCCTGCCCGTGCCCGCGGCTGCGGGAGCTCTGCTTCCTTGGCAAACCTGCGAGCAAGCAGCAGCTCCGGGAACGAGGGAGGGGGAAAGAAAGGAGGAGGAAGGGAGGGAGGAAGGCTCCCTGCAGGTCCCACCACCGTCAGAACCCCCTCTGCCCCGGGGCGCGCGCTGCCTTTCCCCTCTGCCTCTGACCTCAGGCTGCCAAAGCAGCTTTCTCATCATTTCCAGCAGTAAATTACCACTGAATTATTGCCCTCATTAAGCGCAATTTATCTGCTAATATTAATCATCTGCAAATAAATCCACACATTCCAGCACTCGGTATGCTCTTATCGGAGCATCAGATAAACAGCTCAGCAGTCCCTGCACCCAGGGCCCCGTGCCTGACTCCGAGGAGTCCCTTTGGTGTCTTCCCATCTCCCAGAGCTTCCCTGCTTTCTGGGCAGCCCCGGGGCTCCCCAGGCACCACTCATGCCCCGTTGGTGGCCACATCCCAGCAGAGTGCTTTGGGCCACACGTTTGCCCGGAGCAGAAGGAGGTGGAATTGGGGTTGTATTTATAGCTGCTGCAAGTGGAGTTTGACCAGGACTGCACCTCCCGTTGCAACACACACCAAAGGACCATCGGTGCTGTGCGGGGCTGGCGGGCTGCAGAGGGCAAGACCTTGCATCTCCCTGGTCACACCCACTGGGACTTTGGAATAGCAGCTCTTGCAATGGGAGCCTGTTCCCACGCAGCAGGATCTGTCCCCATGAAGCAGGAGGGATATGGAGGTTTGAAGGGCAGCCTGTGCAAGGCAATGACCCGGCCCAGGCATCACTTTGGCCAGGTTGGTTTTGCACCCTGGTGTAACTGCATTTACTGAGTGTCTGCCAAGGGAGCAGCAATGTCCTCTTTTGCCCTTTCTCCATCCTTTGTGATTAGGATGGAAGCAGAGCCCTGCGGTCCTATTCCAAGCTCAGACACTGCCCTCAGACAGGGCATCCACCCTCCATGCCCCAGCCACTTGCCCAGCTCCACAGCTCTGCCCACATTGGAATGTCAGTTTAGGAAAGAGAGGGAGGAAAAAGACTCCATTGGTGGAGCTCTGCTAGGAAAAGTGCCAGCTCAAAGGTGGGCAAAGAAGTCCTTTTAGCGTTAGCGATGCCAGCATCACCTCTGCAGCAGAGATGCTGGCTCCTCTGCTCCTGTGGTGCCCTCTGAGCGGGACCCTGTGGCTGGGACCTTCGGGTGCTGGTGCTCCCAGGGTTTGCCTTGTGACAGGGACCACACTGGGCTGGCTCTGCCATGTCACGCGCTTCCGTCTCAAAGGGCTCCGTGCATATCAGGCTGCCCTTTAAAAATAACACTTGATAGGGGATATTAATGATATTTACAGGATAACTGCTTGGCAATGATTACCTCTGTGAGAGTGCAATGAATCAGCCCCCTTTCCTCTGCCACCCTCCGGCAGGGTGTTCCTTTGGCATGCTCCGACACAGCGATTGATTGCCGGAACATGAGGTTTCTTGGCAGTAAATGCTGATGCCTTCTACATGCACAAGGTACCAGAGATCAATTCCTTCCACAGCAGGTAACTCCTCATGGATTCATTCTAGCGGCCTACTCCCTTGGTGATGTCCCCTGCTGATGTCCCTATTGCATCTCATCTGCAACATCCTGGCTGGTGCCCAGTTCCTGCGTTCCTGAATCCCTCCAGGTGGAGAGGGCGCAGCTCAGCACAGTGGTGCCAGTGGGGACACGAGGGAATGGAGCCCACACCTTCCACACCTTAGACACAATCATGGAATGGTTTGAGTTGAAGAGACCTTCAAGCTCATCCGGTTCCAGCCCCCTGCACGGGCAGGGACACCTTCCACTACAGCAGGTTGATTCCTCCTCTAGTGGAAGATGTCCCCACTAGGCCAGGAAGTGACTCTCTCCCATTCCTCTCATCCCTTTGAACCTGGAAATAAGAAAGAAACTGCTTTGCACTGCCAATCCCCTCTTCAAAGCCCGAGCTGAGGGGTCTGGCGCTGGCACAAAGCTCTCCATTGTCCATCCTGGAGACAGAGCACAAAGGCCGGGAGACGCTGCCCACCGCGCTGGCCAACACAAAGCATCTTCTCCCACCCCAGGTCCAAAGCAGGCGAGGGAGGGGGCCGGGCGATGGTGAATATGAGCTATTGTCACCGGGAGCACAGAGCGACCTGCAAAGGTGATTAAACGGCCCAAGCCAGCGCGGGAAGGGGTGGGGTGAAGGGGGACATCCAAAAAAGCCCTTGTCCCTCTTCAGACCTCCCCTTATCTCCCCCGGCTATCTCCTGGGCTTAGCCTGGGTGCCCTCGCTCGCAATTACCTGCCCCAAGCCAATCAGGCGCCGAGCACAGCCCTCGGTCCCCTTCTCCGGGGTGGTTTATAAATGACTCACGGGCTGGTTCGAGCACAGCCCGGGCGCAGCTCCTCGGCTGCACCTCTCGCCACATCGCAGCGCCCCTCCAGCATCGCCCTTCCTCGGCGCAGGTAACCCCGCTCCAACAATCGTGCTCTTTGTCTGGGTGGGCGTGGGGGGTTTGCACAGCTCCGGGTGGGAGCCGCACTATTTGGAGAAGTGGTACTTCTATTCCCCCCCCCCCCCCTTCTCTTTTGCTCCCTCCTTCTGCAAAAAGGGGTTTTCCAGCAGCAGATTTACTCAGGAATTAGCAGCACCATGGATCCAAGAGCTTGATTGATGGAGAGAGGCTGGAAGAGCCAAATAAGTGACTTAATCATTGCTAGAATAAATCCTGCCATCTTATCCTGGCTGGCTCCTGCTGCGCTCTGGGGGGGGGTGTGTGCCAGGGATAGAAGAGGCAATACTGATGACAGAGTATTTATATATATATATAAAATATATATATTTATATATTGATGTGCCACTTCACACGAGTTTTATATATTTATATAACATTTATGTGTGTGCCTGTGTGCTTGCATGGATAGATACCCAGATGGATAGAAAGACACAGATAGACAGGTCTCTGCTATGTTACCAAAACACACTTACTGATGAATTAAGCATGTGTGTTGGAACCTGTGAAGTATTTTCATGATCTGATTGTTGTCCTTCACATCATCATTAGGATGCTGCCTCATTCTGGATTACATATACACTGGAATCTGTTCTAAGCATTTAAACATGTTGCATACATCTGCACTGAAGGCAGCATAGATATTTCTGGCCTTACTGTGGCAGATGGACTGATCTTAGCAACTTAAACTAGCCTCTCGCAATATAGTCCAACTTAAAGATTTCCCTGAAATCTTCTATTGCTTTTTAATTTCCTAAAAAATATCAAAATGAGTAAATGGTTTCAAATTCAATGTGACAGAAGAATAAAACCTTTTGAAATCCCTAATCAGCATTCATTCCTCATGTAACTAGTTCCACTGAAGACAGTAGAGGTAGAGCTGAGGCAAAGTAAACTCACATCATTTTCAAAAGACAAATAATTCCGAACTTTCATACTGGCTGATTTTTGACTGTCAAGAGTTCACAACTAGAATTAAAATTATTGTTGTTGATATTAACAACCTTTCACTATGAAGGGGAATATGGGCTATTGTATTCCATTTTCTTTCATATCAGCTTTCTGTCAGAACTTAACAATTCCCTTTTCTAGTGAAAATATGTCCATTTTGAATGACAAATGGCTGTTAGAAATGGTGGATACATGTCGTCCCAATGAAAACAAAGTTACCATCATTAGAAATGTAAAAGTCATAAAATCCCTCAAGTCAAAAAAGAACATTTTATGGGAAGGCTCACAGACCTTTTTCACTAGCTGACATATCCTCATGCTCAGTGAAGCTTTCATTCCAAGAAAGCCGTTCACTGGTGTGCTAGTACTGTGTTCCAGTTTACTCTATGATTACAATTTGCACTAGTATCCCCTCATTCCTAATTCTCAGCATTAAGATTCTGTTTTACATCAGATTTCAGCAATTTTCACTTTTAAAAAAAAAAAAAAAATAAGGAGGATATCTGAGAGTTCTCTTGGAGCAGAATTTAAATGAAATCTCCTTATTAATGATGTACAGATTTCTTTCATTGTTGAGGAGGCCTGTCAGCAGTTGAAAGAAACAAGAAGGCTTTTAGTAATGGGCACTAACAGCAGCATTGTACTTGCATGGAGGCTTTTGGCCATTCAGTGTCACAGGGTCAAAAACAATCCATGCTCCCACACCAAAGCAGTTTGTAGGAGGCCACACAGGCAACACAACACTTATTCTTTAGAGCTTGGGTGAGTTTTTTTGAGTGATGTGCTAAGTTCAGCATTAAGAGGTAAAGAGGAAAATAATTTTTATTACTCTTTGCACTCATTCAAACTTCTCAAGTTCACGCTTGATTTTCTGAGCTGGAAATCTGATGGGAACAAGCTAAAGCATAAATTAGAATTATTATGAGGCAGTCTTCTTTTCTAATGCTTTTACTTCTGGTCACGTGGCACATTTCTCTGTCAAGCACTGGGCATAATGTTACTGCCTTTCACATAATGGTGATAGAAATCATAAAGGTATACAAAGAAGAGGGAGGGGGGAAAGGAAACAGGACTAGGAATGGAGTTTATTTGACTTGATAAACCTTATGAACCATTGTATTTAATTGCTAAGAAAATGTTTGAGTCTTTCTATCTTGTCTTCTTCTCCTTTTCCTAGCCAATGTGTGACCTGATGGAATCTTCAAGTTGCATATGGCAACCAAAGAAGTCTCATGTACTTCAGAGAGAAGTTAACTGCATATCCCTGCATAAAAAATTAACAAACATCAAATTCTCCATTTTGCTACATATTACCAGGCACTGGTTACAGATACATTGAATATACATATACATGTCCGTATGTACAAGTTCTAAAGTATGAAATTGTTGTTGTGCTGTTACAAAGCACATAACTTATAGGGATTTGCTGTGTCAGTGAAAACAATTTGATAACCTGAAAGCCCCAAACATTCCCAAAACATAAATATATCATAAAAACTTTTCATTTCAAAAAAGTTTGCTATCCCATTCTCACTACTGTCAGGGAAATGCAATAAGGCAGGAGAAATAAAAAGCTTTTCATGGACACAATGCACATCAACATCCCTATTGTCCAAATCCATGTAGAACACAGTGCTTTCCTTCCTGAAGTTTATCTTTTCGTGAGTGGGGAAATTTTACTTCTCTCTTGGAATTACAAGACTTTCTTTTCAGACTTAACTCTTACTCTACTACAATCTTTGCCATACTTATTTGAGATGGTATTTTTGTTTCCTGGGGGTTCAGAGGTACACTCTAAAACCAGTTTTGTTTGGCTGTCACACTGGAACCATGCAGATGGCTTTCAGAAGCATAGAGAGCAAAGCTGGTAACTGAGGACTTCTATTTTGACTGACATTTTAAAGTAAAGAATGTTTACTTATGTTTTGAGTGAAGTTAATGGTAAACCACAGAAGATTTGTTAGTGTTGTGTACAGTGATGTTCCTAGATTAAAAGCTAAATTTTCTCATGAAAGGGGCTAACAATACTGCAGGGGGCCAACTTGCTTCATTGAAGTGGGACATCCAGTCTTTTGAGAGTACTCACACATTAGGTCATAAGATTACTCCCACTATAGCAACCCTCTCCACTACAATCCTTTTATTATTTCTTTTTTCTGTTTATTGTTGTGGTTTGGGGTTTGTTTTTAAAAGAAGACACTTTATAAATTAGCTCTGTCACTGCCTACTATCTTCCCCAACAATATTCCTAAACTTTCTTCACTAATGCAGCAAGTTTCAGTTCAGTTTTATTCAGTGTTCAACCTCTGCACTTCAGTTTGTAGGTAGTGTTGTTTTCTTTACAGAATTGAGCAAGGGCAAGAATGTGGCTCGCTCTATCCTGCAATATCACAAAATTCATGGCTCCTCTTGATCTCTTTGATACTCTGTGTCTCTGAAAACCAGACTTCGTATCTGTGACCCTGTAGTCAAGTGACTGGGCTCTGGTGAATGAAAAGTAGATGCCCTCCAAAATAGTTCTCATCTATCTGATGAAACTGCTGTACTATTGAAGGTGTTGAAGTAAAATTAATCAGCTGGCTGGTATCAGAGAAGGGAAAACTTGAAAATCAATGACCAGCTGTGTCTCCAAAGAAGAACACCTTAAGCAGTAGTATAACTGAAATCTGAGGAGGGGGAAAATATCTTCAAGAAGACTTTGAAAGGCCAAAGTAAGCTGTGTAAGCCTGACCAGATGCAGGGAAACTTCAAGGCTCGTGAATCCAGTATCAAATTCTGCTGCCTGCTGAGTGTGGAAGAGAAGCCTGCTCTGTGGTCTTGAGCAAAGACTTGCAATTTGTCAGTGACCAGATCCAGAAGGACAATGATCAGTACCTTCCTTGAATATACCTGTTCCTAATACTAGCTACATTTCAGCCTACAGGGATGCTCCATCCCTGGCAGCGTTCAAGGCCAGGTTGGACAGAGCCTTAGGCAAAATAGTCTAGTGTGGGGCACCCCTGCCCATGGCAGGGGGGTTGGACCTAGATGATCTTAAGATCCTTTCCAGCCCAAACCATTTTATGATTCTATGATTCAGAGGCAGGCAACAGAGTTTATATCCCTCTTTCTATTTTTGACATAGATTTAGACATACAAAAGACTTATAAGAACAAATTTATAGCAAAACACATTAGATACAGTGTGAGAAAAACATAAAGTGTTTATTACAAAAGGTGACTCTTAAGTACTTAGTATAGCTTATCCAAATAAAGATTTCTCTTTTTTTCCAACCTTTTGACAGCTAGCTGGCAATAGAACACTCTTCGAGAAACTGTGTCAAAACAGCAAGCTAGACATGTTGGGAGCAGTGTTTGTTTCAGCTGAAATATCTACTGAATGCCTAACCCAAGAACAGAAAAAAAAATTTCGATTATGTGATGTACCTAAGAAGAGGGTTTCTAAACCTCAATCACTACAGGAAGGGAGGGCCATTATCTTAAGTGCTGAAGTTTACTTTTGTCCCTGGAAAGTTAAAAAACTGAGCCAGTCAACTACATATGAGCTGAGTTTAAGTTGCCAAACCTTGATCAAGTGTTGACAGAAGCTGGGAAAAAGAGAAGAAGGCTTTCTTGGCTTGAATCTTATGTTCTGTCAAAGCTATTTTGAAACTAAGTTGGAAATTTCCTTGCAACACCGTATGTGATAACAAAAGTGACCTTATAGACAAAACATTTAACTTCCTGCTTCAGGAACCCAGACGACTGCTCATATAGCTCAGCATAAAATGCAAAAGAAAGAAGAGAGTGTATCACACTCTGCTAAACTGCATAATGCTAAGAATACTTGAGAATATTTTGTCATCTGTCACTGATATGCAGTGCTACAGGCAACTTGGATAAAATTACTAATGTTATTCTTCATTACATTCTTTTATATGATCTTTTGTTGTTATCTTCTGTCAAAGGACTAAAATGGCCCTTTTAGCAAGAGCAATACAATCTAACTTGGGTCCAGGATTATTAACTTAAGAGCGTCCTTTTCAACAATAATTTTTAAGTGGCTTTGTATGGGCAAGAAGTATTCTCTTCACTACAGCTTTGTCTCGCTTTACATACTGATCAGGAGATCACTGTTTCTTTCCTGTAAGAACAGTGCAGCTGGCTCAGTAACTGGACTGCACTCAGCTAGCACAGTGTAGTGTACAAGGAGTATTTGTCACTTGGCAGAGTAGCTGCCATTGCACAGCTTTTCCCCTTCCCCATCCATACGGCAGCTCCATCAGTGCCTGATACAGGCCATAGATTTCAAATTATAGAGGAGCTGGCACTGGGAAATGCTTATCGCTTCCATGTGGAGACCAGTTTGGTGATCTCAAACGATTTCCTAAACTAGAAGCCACACAGGACAGAGAGATACCTAATTGGGCAGTCTAAGGCCAGAGCCTAGGATATTTATGGCTCTAGAATGATTTACCTGTTAACTGTAGGGATAGTCCATAGCAGATGACACTACAAAGGCTGGAAAAGCAGTGCAAGAAAGCCTGCACTGCATCCTGTTTGGTACTGGTTCTGTGGCTGAAAAGAGGTGCCACTGCCAATGTTACATTCAGAAAAAGAAAAGTTAAAGTTTCATTTAATAAAAGCTGCTGATGTCAGCCAACTCTGTCAAGCAATAAACCTGGAAGCCTTTTCCCCAAAGGCTTTCCTTTTTTGTCTCTAAAACAAAGGACAGTGAAATGAAAACAAGAAATCCAGACTACATAGCTGAGAATTATGTGACTAAGCCAGCTGTTGCTCTGATACTATTATTTTGCAGCCCAGTCTATTCTAAAAGAAGGAAAAACCTAAGTCTGCCTACAGACCTGTTGCTTTTATTAGCTAGACAGGATGCTATACACTAATATGATAATAGGTAAAATTATAATTAATGATAATTTTTGCCCTGTGAACCTAAAGAGATATAATAGGGAATCTCAACAACATATAGTGGCTGAAAAAACATTTACTATTTATTTATTTCCACTAGTCAAAAAAGAATACTGGGAGTAGTTGGAGTAAATCTATTGTTTAGGTATCCATTCATTAGGTGCTTGCTTACTGCTAACACTTCCAAAAGGGCAACATATTTTTTAATAAAGATTCCAGCTTCAACAAAGATGCTTTTTAGCCCTGTGAGCTTACATCTATTCAGGCACTAGTGTTTTAATGAAAGCCAGGCAAATATCTAACGGGGCTAGGTTGAGGCAGTGGTGGTAGAGGAAGGTTTGCATTAAAATGCAATACAGCACCAAAGACAGTGATAGAGACCTAAACTAGAGAATAGTCTTCCCTCCCTGCACTCATTAACCAAGCACAAAGAAATAATTGTTGGGCCAGAGACACATAGCTGTAATTCCCATTGTACAGATTGTCTTTTCCTCAATTCTACAGGATGCAGGGCAGGACCTTAAAAAGGCTAGGAGGATTGGCCAGGTTAATAAATGGTTAGAATGGTCATGCTATAGTCAGGGGTTTGGGTACCTTGAACATGGGGCTCCA
>JAOEHX010063398.1:0-24443 GCA_025448015.1 Bolborhynchus lineola | reverse complement strand
ATAGTAATTGAAGCTTTGCTCATATTAGGAGGTAGAGGAGGAAATGGCCCTCAGAGCACTGCACAACTGGCACAGAGCTGCTCTAACCCAGGGACAGCATGCAGGCCATGCTCACCTCCTGGTTCAGATCTGCCATGGGTGAAGGTTTCCTTGATAATTAGCAAGTGAGTCCGAACCAGTTAAGGAATAAATGAATGAGACTTAAAGCTGCCTGATAGAATTGAAATTTCCTGCTGGGTGACAATATTCTGCTTTAAAGGTAGTAAATCCACTGCTAATAATTAGGCAAGAAATAATCACTGCTAAGACCTAAAACCAGGGTCTGCTACGTACAATGTCTGTCTTATTATTTTGAGGGATATGCAGCAACGCACTTCACTTTGCCTCCAGTCCTTGCAGGCTCTTCTTTTGGGTTTATATCCCTGGCAAACTTCAACGTGAGTGTCCCAGGCAACCTCATGGTCAGCTGGGTAGTTCAGTGCTACCCCACATCACACTCTTCACCACCTTAACCCAAAGGTCAGACACAGGGTGCAAGCTTAGGAGGAGAAGGGAGGGAGTAAAGGTGGAGAAAAGCAGCAGGGAGTGTTCTTGTGTTGTTTTTTTCATTTCAGATTAAATTGATGGTTAAATGTTTGTGACTTCATTGGAGGAGGAAAAACTGTTGGGTGCTTTGCAGTTTCATTTTGCATAGGGGTGCAGGGAGAGGCTTCCATTCTCAAAGGGCAGTGTGAGCATTTCCAGCCTCTGGTTTCTGTTTTAATTAGGAGAGGACTCTGAGATTTTGAGAACTCCTTTATAGATTTATAAAACCACCCTAAAGTTCTCCAATTTTTGGTGGTATCATTTCAAGTAGGAAGATTCTTTCTGCCCCTTCCTAAGGATTATTGCCTGTTACAGTCCTCAGCTTTCTTAATCGAAATACTGTCTGATATGTGTGTCATGAAGGAGAGAAAGGCTCCTGAGAACAAGGCTGGTGTAACCCCTGAATGTGCTATACATGTGTTGTATGTATCCCTTCCCTGTAATTTTCCTCCTTTTCCCAAAGCTGCAAGCAGGTGAATCAAAATGAAATACTCGTTTCATAAATCGTGAGATTGGGACAAATGAGCTCCATCTTAAGTATTTCCCCATTGTCTGGAAATTAAGTTGTCTAGAAAGGTAGATGGGGAAAAAAGCACAACTGATGTGTTACAGTTGGTATCCCCCATACCTTTACCAAAGCTAACATTTTTGTTTGATTGCAGCTGTAATTATGGCTGAATACAAATGTTCCAATTTAAGCTTCAGAAATGTGGTGAAAGGCTTTGGAGCCAAGAGCATCTGCCTGAAACATGAGTTTCATATTTGAATGAGTAACTCTTACTGCAAAATTACACAACGAATCCCTGCATTCAAAGGATAATAATAATTTTTTATTCTAAACATATCATCTACCAACTGCTTTTTGCAGATTTATTGGCCTAGCAGCTGGTTTGCTAGGAAATGTGTTATTAAAAGCACACAAGATTTGTCAATGAAAATGCAGTGACTTGATGTTGATGCCTTTCTATAGACTTCAAGTTGGTCATCAATATTGTGGAAAATGGGGTTATCTCCTCCAGTGTTCGCTCTGCTCTGAAGATTTCAGATGGAAATGAGCAGGGAGATGCCTGATGATTAGATACAGCATGACATCCGTGTGCTGCTCCAGGGCCATCAATCCAAGCAGGGAAAGCACATATGAAACACGCTCATGAAATGGTTTATCATATAGGAAAAGTGGACTTTAAAAGAGAACATTAATGCAAACGGATTTATGGAGATGGCTTTCTCGTCTTCCCTGCGTGTTTACTGCTCATCTTTGATACCTGTTTTTACATGAGGCAATGCATTTGACTGGTTAGACTGCTGGCATGGGAAGGAAGCATTCTGGAGAAGTAATCCTGGCTTTGCAGCTGATCTGCTGTATAGGCAAGTCACTTAGACACCTCTGCCTTCCCTTTCCTCTGGGACCTGCCAAAAGAATCTATTTTGACAGTATTCCCATCCTGCTATCCCTCCTCTACCTGTGCTTCCTCAGTTCTCTGCCTCCTCTCGGACAGGAAGCTTGTTGCAGCTTAGATCTTCCTACGGTTTGTCTTTTAAAAGGCACATTCTCATTTCTGGTATTGTGAAAGAATGAAGTTAATCTGCTTTGTGTCAAAAGATACCCTCTTTTCCTGAAATCAAAGAGCAGCTTGGTTTATCCCAACTATTCATGCACAGGTTCTGTACCTGATATAAAGGTGTTCAGCTAAGTTCTGCCTGCAGTAAAGGTTCCAAAGTGCAGCTTTTGAAGGCTCCTGGGCTTCTTAGACAGTGGCAGAAGCACCAAGGGACTGTGGATCTGGATGTCTACAGCCATGTGCCTTGCACTGAATTACTTTATCACAGCAAGCAGGTCCCTTTATGTAGTTATATGCCAGTACTTTGTGCGCAGGCTTGAAGTCTTAAGAGCCTGCAGGTGTTTTCCCTTGGATGCCTCCTATAAAAAGTCTGAGTGATAGAAACCATCAATCTTTGCAGAGTTTGGTTGGTTTTCATGCCTGAATGGGATCACCGAGCATCCAAATATACATTGCTACCGTGTCCCGTAAATTCTTTACTTTATCTCCACCTAAATCACAACTACATTTTAAAAGCAGGATGAATGTAATGATTGCAGCTGCTATTGAGTGTTTAAGTCATTATTATGCCACAAAAAGTACTGTAAAAGTTTAGATTTACAGGAGTGTGAATAATTTTCTGCCAGCTGGGGATTATCCCTTTTAATCTCAGAGGCACTCATTCTCCCCATACCTGAGGTTTCAGAAACATTTACCCGGTTGGAATCTGTTGCTCTCTGTTGTAGGATATATCTCCTGCATGTACAGCATGTGGGAGACTGTAAATGGGAAACTTTCAGTATTTATTGAAAGTCAGATGCTGAAAACTACATCATAAACAGTTGAAGTCTCTGTGCTCATAGGATGGGGTTTCAAAGTGCGGTGTAATGCTTCAGATGTGTATCTCCTGGGTGTGGAGATTTTGTTTGATGTCACTTCAAGTCTCATGAGTCTAATCCAGTGAGGAGGGTTCTCTTAAAAAGTGCATAGAAAATTGCTGTGGGATTTCTTAGAACTGTAGAAATTCCTTTTCGACCTCTGGCCTTCTACTCTGCATTGGGTATTTGCTGGAAAAGTGGGTGTTTGCCCCAGCAGGATGATGGATGTGGGTCTGTAACAGCTGTGCTGTTTGAGAAGCTGCATTTGGAGTCCCTGCAGGCATGTCTGCCATCCCTCAAGTGAGAATGGTGTCGTCTGAGTGCAAACAAGGCATGAGCAGAGCTCCTCCAGGCTCCCGGGGAAGGTTGTACCGATGCACACTGCCTGCAGGCTTCCATGCAGAGCTCCGTGATCTGAACTGTGTGAGCAAGGGTGTGCATCAGAGAGAAGCCATTAAAATACTGGTGTGGGTATGACCGGAATGGAGCATGGGATGCATGTGACAGCCGTCCTTTCCAGAGACTCGGTTTAACGGGCGGACGATTCCCTGCAGTAACACAAATAATAAACATCTAAGCTTTTAGGAAAATAAACCCTTCTCTAAGCCTGAACTGGGGAAATGAGCAGGTTTTGGTGGTGATGCTTTAAGGAGGAGAAGTCATCTCTACCAAAAGGATTCTGGGCTTCCCCACGTTACATGATGGAGGGAAATGGAGTCATGACAACCCCTGGCATATGGTTCAGTGTTGGTATTGTCCTCTCCTTCGTGGCTGTATGAAACTCAACCTCCAAATTGATCCAAATAAGCTCCAAATAAGATCAGCCTGCTTTAACCATTAAGGTTAAATGCCTTACTTTTCTCTTTTCTCAAGTAACAGAGTTAGATGCCTTACTTTTCTCTCCTGGAGGTCGTAGATGTTGGGATGTTCCCTTGAATTTTCCTCAGTGACCCTCACTGTGGCTGGATTAGTTTGTTTCTTAAAGCCTTACATAGGGAAGTGTCTGTGGTTTTATGTTGCTCACTTTTCCTCTTTGCGGTAACAAGTCCCAGAATATGGATAAAGTGAAGCATTCTGTTTGCTCTCTAAATGACTGGCACAATTGCAGCAGAAAGCAGGCTTCAGGTGCAGTGTGAATCCTTATCCAGACACTGCAGGGATCCTCAGGGACTATCAGGCACTTTGCTTAGTCCTGAGGCTGTCAGGACACAGTTTTTCCTCTGTTGCAATTACGACCTGCCATGGTGGTTGCCAGCACGTGGTTCTCAGCAGTGACAGCTTTGTTCTAGGGGACTAAAGATGCTCAGGAACATAATTTGAGCACAGTTCTCCAAGGAGAGAAAGAAGAGAGGAAAGCAAAGCTCGGAGTCTCTTTTCCAGCATTCCAAGGAGAAGCAGAGTCTGGGGATGGCCACAAGAAGCCTGGTTCCGGGAGCTGGCAAGCAGCTCTTGTAAGGTGTTACCTGGTCTAACTTCTGTTGAGCACTGGGGAGCTGGTGCTGCCCAGCACTACACAGGAGGTGCTTTGCTTTCATCAGGATTGTTCTCACTAAAGGCAAAGTTCTGTATATGAGCAGCTTATCCTCTGGGATGGTTAGATAGGAAACTTGTTTCACTCCATTGACATCCTTATCCAGGTGACATCCTCGCTTGGCTTTATCTAGGCAGGTGTCTCCCAGTCGCTCCTCTGTCTGGGTAAACAGCTGGTTTTGTTCTTCAAAGTTACTTGCATTCTACGTGTATCTCTGTTTCTGCATCATTCATCCCTGGTTGCTCAATTACTCTTCTCCTGTCTTCATAAGGAATATTCATCTGTCTTGTTCAGATGGGAGATGTTGACAGTGTGATAATTATGGAACAGTGAACAAATACCCCAGAGCGGTGTGGTTGTGTTTTGAGAGGTGAACAAAGGAATCCAAATTGAGGAATTAGGTGATCCCTGAATAACAATGGCTGTTGAGCTGCAGTTGTGTTCTGGAGCCTTCCTGGCAGTTGCGTTCCTTCATCCTGCTTGTTCCATGCTCATGCTGTATGCAAGTCACCAGTGCTAGCTGGGAACAGCAGACTGAGAATTCCCAAGTTTTCTGTTACTTTACTGTAAGGCCTTGGCTTGCCTGCCTGTTTCTGGTAGTTCTCTGGGTCAGGGACTAAGGGCTGTGTGCTGGCTCTTGGTGACTTTTTCAGAGCCTGGGGAGGAGTCCTTCCCTGCTGGAAAAGAGCAGAAAAGGAACAGAGGGAATTCTGCCAGGAAACATTTAGCTGAATATGAAGGAAACGTCCTGAGCTCCCTGCACTGAGAGCTGCCATTGTGTGCAGTGGGACAAGAACCTGTGCTGAGACATAGGGAAGTGTCCTGAGCTCCCTGCACTGAGAGCTGCCATTGTGTGCAGTGGGACAAGAACCTGTGACTGGGACGTTTTCAACAGGATAGGTAAAATCTGTACAAAAATAGACCATAAGCAGCAATCCTCTTTTGGCCTGAGGTGGAAAAAGGATGAGATGTTACGTGCTGAAGCTATTGCTTCTTCTGTCTGTGATTTGCTGATCCTTCCATGTATTAGATCTGCCATATTCATAATTAACCCTCAGTGCCTCTCATTTGACGTAATTCCAGGTTTCATGACCTGGAGAGACGCACGCTGTCCCTTTGGTGACCTGTGGGCCTCAGTGCATCTCCATCTGATTTTACAAATGGTCTGAACCGAGAGTTTCCAACGACACTGCAAATTTGATTAATCTCTTTGCCGTAGAAGGGCAGTGTTGCTAAGCAGCGCTCACCAACACGAGCTGTTTCTCACATTCCAGGGCTGCTTTATGGCCTGGTTCACACACATACCCTCTCGTGCACTTAAGTCCTGTATCTCTGTGTTTACTCTCTAACTGGGTGCCAGAGCCCAAGGCTGAGCCCTGCGTGTGGAGGGGGAGGGTTTGGGGTTTTGTTGCTGTCTCTCACTTGACACACAGTGTTTTGCAGCTGATGTTTGTTCTTTTGGTGTTTATCCTAACTCCAGGACACTTTGTGTCTTGGGGGGCTTTCCATATCCTGATAGGATAACGTTTTAAAGCAACATCAGTCGGAGGAAGTGGTGGTTCGTGGATGGATGTCGCTTGCTCTGACTCTCACATGTAAGAGTTCCTTACTTCACCTCATCAGTGTGTTTCTCCAGGGGCTCAAAAGGTGGCTGGAGAGGGTCCTGAGCTGTTGAAATAAGATTGAGAAAGAGAAACTGAGGGACTGTTCACCCGCATGAACCAAGTCATGTGTCCTGAACAGAAGAAGTAATGCTTGTGTGTGCATTTCAGGGCCAGGTAGGATGGGGCTTGGAGCAACCTGGTGTAGTGGAAGGTGCCCATGGCAGGGGGTAGAACTGGATATTGCATGCACTAAAAGTGCACTCTGAGGCAGGAGACTTCACCAGGACTGTCCATTGGGTCACCTCCTGAATAGAGCTCTTGATCACGTCTGACAGGAGAAGAACTGGATGGTGGGAAAACAGCTTATAACTTGCAAGTTCAACTCGAAATAGCTGACAGTAATAAATGATACATGAAGTCTTTGAGGGGATACATATACTTACATGCATCTGCCTCTATACACTGAACAAATAAAAACTATTCAGTCCATAAAGGTCAGCACTAGACATGCAATTCCCTTCCTTCCTTGTATCAGTGCCAGGAGACCACTCACCGGATTACTGCTGTTCTTAGGCTTTGAGAGACATTTGATTCCTAAACTCAGTGGGTTTTTTAGTCTGTGCATGTGTAGCTCAATGCAGTCGAGTTCTACACAGGTGGGCACTTTGGTGTCTTTACGTGGCGACAAACAGTATCAAATGCTGCCCCAGAAAGGTTCCTATTCTATTTTGAAAGCTGAGGCTAACATTGGTAATTGTAGAGACAGGAAAACTCACCTTGTACACTCATGGCTATAATAGGATGCTTAGCATTGGCAAGGCTCTACTTGAGTCACAAATAGAACTATTAATTATCCATTCAGTGGAGCCTCAGTAAAAGGCTATTCCCATGTGCTGTGGGAGAGCAAAAGCAGGAAAAGAACTGATTCCAGAATGAAGTTTAATCTAAAAACATAAACTGAGCTTCTAAAGCCTGAAATAAGGATGGGTCTAGGAGAAAGATTTACTCCAAATTTTGTACCCATGAGCTTATCTCTGATATACTACAAAAAAATGGACATCAGATACAAAATACTGCTTTACACATTGAAGCTCAGAACAAGTAACTATTTGTGGCAGTTTCATTATTATGAGTAGTGAAAAAATTCCTGACATCCTCTCAAGTCCTCTGATTTACTTGAACTGAAACAAAAAATGATGGAAGAACTATGAAAATAACCCCATCTGTTCACTAGTTCTTGTGATACCCTGTTATTGTGTGCCCTTTGCATGGGAGCATAAACCAGGACCTGTGTCTGCTTCTTCAGTGCTCCCTTTAGAGTGCTCTATCTTGTGGCTCCAGCCCTCACCCTTTGCCATGTGTGCTTGGCCAGCCCCTCTTCTCCTTGCTCAGGACATGCTGCGAGCTTCCAGGGCCCTTCCAAAGGAAGCTGCTTGTGATGCATCAGCTTGATTTACTGATATATTATATTTAAATTTCATATATATTAGGTTTCCATGGTGCTAACTTGTTATCTTCCAAACTTTATCATGTGGGTTCACTGCAAATGAACATTAATGGTGTGGGAGTCAGTGCCAGAGACAAGACTTGCATCAGTACTTCATGTTTAATAAAACAAGAGCTCAGGATTTTGCTGTCATTAATGCTCAGTTCTGCACCCCTCCCTTTTCTCTCTCCTTTCTAGTTCGCTCTTCATTGGCCCAGGGTGTGTGGAAGTGCATAGCTCCCGCATCTCAGAGGCATACGGCTCTGATGGGTTTGCACATATGCTTTGGAAGTAATATAATATTAAAAATGTTCAAATATCGTAATACAATAAAAGATTATTTCCAGGTTCTCGAGTAATTGGAAATGACACAATTGATAAGCAGGACAAATTTAAATGAGAGTCCCACTTTCCTCCATCTGCAAGCAAGATTCCAAGATTAACTGTTCTAAGGTGGGTTTGTCCAAATCTATAAGAGCCAACAACCCAGATCCCAGCAGACTGAATTGTCCTGTTTGAATTGTGCTTTCCTCTTTAGCTGAAGTAGCAGTGATTGTTATTAAGCCATTCCTCAAAAGGATTTGTTTTGGTTTTTTCTGCCTTCATTCCTTGTATCTTAATATAACTTCAGCCAGCTCTTCTGATTAGAGCTATTGTGTTCCAGACTTAAGGATGTCAGAGTCAAAACTGCAGAAACACAGCAAGAAAAGCAATGCCCTTGACTTCAACAAGTGAAATCACTGCACAGGGCAAGCTCTGTATGTCTTTCTCTTGCTAGGCTCTTTAAGTTCTGTGCCCCACTCCTCTGTGGGCTTTGGATGGGGCATCTCATGGTTTTCTGCTGTGGCAGATTCTGAAGGGATGCTTGGGCTCTACAGGTTTCTATTTATTGTCATTTCACAGAGTCTATTAACTTGTTCTGAATGGAACCTCCCTGAGTCAGCAGTTTAATTTTTCCTAAGATATTTTTACTGTTAGTAAATGCTGCCCACACATAGGAAGACACAATTCTGCCCTAGACAGCTCTCAATGTAAACTTAAAAGAACATATAATAGAAAAGGCACTACTTTAATTACTGAACTCACAAGAATGCAGCTAGGCTAGAGGAGCAGGTGATGTTCGTAGTGTAGGATTAGCCTCATTTGTCTGGAGATCAGAATCAAATGTGCTTTAAAGTCATAAATGAAGAAGAAATGGATGATGATGTTCTTATGATCTCAGCAGGAAAGCATGGCAGTCACACCCCAGGTCGGGTTGTCTCTCTCTTGTTTTTGTGGACACCAACTCTTCTCTTCTTTTCTTATTCCCTCTAAAAATTACAGGAGATTGTAATTCACACATTAGACTTTCTGATCTCTGGCATGCACTATGGAGGTGCAAAGTATTGCTCTAGCAGCATCATTTATCAACATTAAAATCTCTGACATCTCATTCTCCCAGGGAAGCTAGCAAAGAAAGCTGAAAATTGCCCAGTGTGATCTTCTTCTGGTAGCAGGGAATGTAAAAACAATGGGAAACAGAAGGAAAGTAATGTCTTACTGCAGCCCTAAATTCTCATTTCTGAATCCTGCACGAATCATCTAACAGTTGTCGAGATGTGAAATACAAGGTAGTGTAAGAAAGCTGTGATCATCATCTGCTGCAGAAGGTATTTGGTTTTTTCCTTATCAATTCCCAGTCCAGGGTTCAAAGCTGTGACTGGGCGTGAAGAGGTGGCTTGGTAGCATGGTGACACATCTGTGACTGTGCTGCAGTGATGAAGGAAGTGCACTCTTGCTCCTGTATGATTGGCCAGTTGCATATTTTAGGTCTTTTCCTTCACAGCAAATACTGGATCATCTCCAGAGCAAGCAACGAGAGGCTGAACCCAGTCAGAAGAGCAAGAGCATGAAGAGTTCATATCGTAGTATGAGGCTGTTGTCATGTCAATACCACAAGTATGAGGCTGATACCATGTTGATATTATGAGTACAAGGCTGGCCAAGGTCTGAGTACCGAAGGAAATGTCTTAGCAATCTTCCAGATAATGCAAATCCTCAAATTTGCTGTTTCATTGTCGTGTTTCCCTATTGTATAAAAATTCTCTACAGGAATTTCTTGTGGACAAAAGCCTTCTGAAAAGGCCTTTGTTGTCATAGGCACTGGCTTTGTGTAAGGTGCAGTGTGTGTCACCTGATGGCTTGTGTTACATGATGCTATTTCAATCATACAAATAGCTCCTGGAGAAATATTCAGTTCACATGAATGTGTGTTACATACTTCATTTGTAAGGAAGGTGGCACTTAATAACTGTGAAACACCTTTGGTTAGATGGTTTGAATTCTTGGTGCACTTACAAACAGGAAAGTCACTTCTATAACGAGAGCCGTGCAGACTGCCCGAGGGAATTTTGCAACCTGAGAAAAACAGAATGTGACCCACGAATGTCCTAGGTGGGGAAGGAGTGTTTAAATAGCATGAGCAAATGACAGGCTGGATGTAACTTAGACTGTGATTATCTTCCTGCAAGACATATAAAGGGTATTAATTTGTAAAAGGGAGCTACTAAAGGCTGCATGACCTGTACCCATTCCTTAGTGTTGACTGGAGAAGCTACTGAGGCTCCACCTGGAGTGGAGGAGTGCTCTATGGGTACACCTGGGATGCTGCCATAGTACCCAGTGGAAAGATACCCATTCTTCTCATATTTCTTTCCTTATACATGTCAAAATCTGTGCTTGATCCAGGGGATATCTTATCCACTTTCATGGGGATTGGGAAGGGAAGAGGTGCATGCAGGACCTCAGGATGTGCAGGGATTTGCCAAGGTGTTTGTATCCAGCTGATTTATTTCTCTGGTATGATGGTGCATAAAAGGAACGCTTCTTTAGGCTTCACCCCAAATCCTGGTTTCTCTTTAAAGTGTTGCCCCTTTTTCCAGCTGCTATACTTGACCCACTAAAGACTATTCTCAGGCACTGTAAACACTGGACACTACAGTAGTATTCTACTTTTATTGCCTTATTTAGGGAAGAGATTAAATGTAATGTTCAGATTATGTAGAACATTAACTCCTAACAATAAGCAAATAAGACATTAGAAGCTTTGCTATTAAAACATTTAGTGCTGCCTTTGCTGTGGAGCACTACGGGATCCGTGACTTATGTTCCGTGAGGGAGGAGGCACGGTGGAGAAGAACGCGCTCTCCGCTCGGTTCGTTCCTCCGTAAAGATAGTGCCTGTAGCTGCCCAGCCCGGATGCTGTGTTTAGCCTCTACAGAACAGTTTTGCGTGTAGCTCAAACACCTGAATGCAGTCCTGCCACCATGGCTGACAACCTGGAGGCTTTCGAGCAGGTGATGAAGTTCTTGCCTGTCTCCCAGCAGGCAGCATCTCATTCCCGAGCCTGGGAGATGGGGTGGCCGGGCTGGGCCGGCGGAGCCCGGCACCAGCCTCTGCTCCTGTCAGGAGTTGCAATGTGCGAGTCTTGTCTTTCAGACAGTATTTTTATGGGAGCTGATGGTTGCCAGGGAAACGGAGGCTTCGGGGAGTCTCACGCCGACGCAGCGCCCGGCCCCGGCAAGCGCTGGGAGCAGATGTTGGCTGCGAGGAGCTGCGCTGCTGGCGGCCGCACATGAAGGCGGCTGGAGAGAACCATTTGCCTGGCTGCACCCGCTGCAAGAGAGCAGGGCCGGGGCTCGCGCTCCCTTTCTCCCTTTTTGGGTTGTAATTTAGTATTCTTGTCTCACCCCACAGGGGTTCCTCAGCCGGCGGCTCAAAGGCTCCATCAAAAGGACAAAGAGCCAACCGAAGCTCGATAGGAACAGCAGCTTCCGGCACATTTTACCTGGCTTCAGGAGTGTGGACAATGAAAGGTAAGGGGATGTTTCTCGGAGGGTGGGGAGGAGGGTGTGTGGAAGAGAAGGGGGATATTGATTTTTCCAGGTCTTGTTAATATTATGCTTGTCTTCTTCCGAGCAAGGGCCACATCTGTGATAGAAGTAGACTTGTTTAATTTCCAAGAGGGGTAGTTGTGATCTGTTGGCGAGTACCCGGTGCAAGCCCTGCCTTTACAGGCTAAATAACATGTACAGAGAAGCCCGGCTGCTCTGCTTTCTTTTCCCCAGTAAATCCTAAGTTGATGCACCAGCATATAAATAGCACACAGATGCAGCAGCCAAAGCCTCCTGCTGCAGGTGAGGGAGGGAGGGGAAGGATGCTCACACACTGGACTATGCTGAACATCACATTAGACATTGTGTGAACAATAACATAGAACAATAGCAACCGTAATATTCCAAATCCCTCTCTCCCCTTTACACATACACACACATCTTCAGCACAGCCCTTCACTGCCATCATTACACTGAGATGAATTCTCAGTGACCGAAGCTGCTTTTTCTATCTGAGCCATGACAGGATCTTTCAGTCCAGGAGGGATGTGTTGCAGGGAATGTGCAGATGGATCGGATGAAGCATTTGACATGGGATGGTCAGTGCTGAAGCAAATGCAAGTGATATAAAGGAGAAATGAGACCTCGGTTTTATTCCTCAGCTCAATTAGAAAGTACAGAGGCTCTGTAGTGGATTTGTATCTATTTATGTCCGTGTAGATTTATGTCAGTGTGTGAGTGAGACAGGCACACGTTCTAGCTAAATTTATGTGTAAATTCACATGCAGATCAAGGTCATGGTTGGGTAAGACAGACTCCATTACACAGAAACAAACTAGTGGCTTGCTTTCAGCCTTATATGAATCATTTTGGGGAATGACACAGAAGTACTGAAGTGCCAAGAAAAGTCTGTGTCTGAAAAGGATGCCAAATTGGACATGGGCTGATGTAACCGTTTGTAGTAGTGGCATTTTCATACATCAAGAAGGTACTTCAGAATCCATTAAGTAACTATTTCACTTTTAAAAGCAGTGACAACTTTTACTTCGGTTTAGTTGTACTTATTCACCGGAGGGGCCGTAAATTTCTGGAGCTTGCAAATGACAAGAGTTAATCTGGATTTTTCCTTACCTGACCTATTCCAGCCTCCAAAGCTTTTTCCTTCTGGATTCTGCAAGTAGAAGGATTGTGCTGGTCAGTGCAGAGTAATATTTCAGCGGTTGCTATCTAGGAAGCCAGAGTCGATTTGATTTGTGTGCTGCAGTTTTCACAAACGCTCAAAGTAGGGCACTGTTTTCCGTATGGAAGACAAGGCAGTGGAACCGGGGATGTGCCTCCAGTGCTGCTGCTTCCCTCAAAGAACAGGCACATCAGACACTGTTGTGTTCTACCTAGATGAGTTTTGTTTCTTTCTGTGCCTTGGCAGCGCCGAGCAGGGGGATGAGCTGTTTTGGCCAGCCCTGCAGCCAGAATCAGTTTCCCAAATTAAGCCTTGTTATATCCCCGTCCTCCCAGCACAAGAACTTGGAGCTCCCTGGGAGGGTCCTTCAGAGAGAGCCACGTTTACTGCAACTTTTCTTTAAAGGGGTTCCGTGAATGGCTGTAGAGCATTTCCAGCATAGAGCTGAAAGGGTGGATTAGAGGAGAGGCAGCGTTTGGCAGCCTTGAATAAACCCCAAAGATTTGCTTATATCAGTATTTAGAAACTGAAAATGAAAGGCTTCCATCAGGCAGGTGTCAGTCAGAAATGCTGTATCTGTGATACCTTGACATGCCCTGATGTGGAGGAAACCATCTGACACGTGATGGCTTTTGACAGCAAGATTTAGACCCTTGGCTTTCATAGTAATGTCAGGTCTGTAATGTAAGCAAGTGTCCTTCTGCAGAAGACCTTGGCCTTAGGTCCTGTTGCTCTCAGAGAGGTGAAAGAAAAGCAGCAGCTGGGCTTCTGAGCCATGCAGAGAGGGTTTGGGTTACAGGAGATAATTTTATCTTCCTGAACATTCACATCCACGTCTGCTCCAATGCACAGTGCTCTCCCTTCTCTACGTGAAAGGGCTGGAGTCCTCTAGAGCCCTCTCCTGCATTTTCTGCTGCACTCCCTTGTCTTTCCTGAAATCCAGGAACTGATTCAGGGAAGCATCTGGTATTGGAATTTTCGCCTCTTCAATATTTGATTCTTGACTCCATCTTGTATCGAAGCTGACTGTTCACAGACCGCTCCTTTGCTCATGGATATTCCCATTGTAACAGTGCTGTGGTCTGGAGCTGTGTAGGATTTCTGCGGGAGATGCCATAGCAGAAATAAATAGTGCAACAAATGCAGTCAGAACACTGCAGGTTGAAACACTGACCTACGGCAGATCATAAATGATTCTGTGACTTGGCTTTTGTGCATTGAAATTGGTACTGTGTCGTGCTGCTTGGTTTATTTTTCCTCCTCTTGCATGTCCTGGTTATCCTGCTATGTACAGCAGATGCATATGGATCTATGAAATGTGCATGTACATGTACAGGCAGCTGACTGGGGGAATGGGTAGAGCAGAGAATAGGATATAAAGAAACAAACCTGTGCTTTTTATCCTGTGTTTGAGTATTGCATGCACTTAAATACATCATGGAAATTTAAAATGGAAAATTATTAGAAAATAGTGAGAAATTTGTACAGTGTGAGTTTTATGACAAAGGAAAACAGGGAAATAACGTGAAACATGGGAAAAGTCATGGAATGTTTTGCTGTTGGGAATCATCATGTTGATTTTATGCCCATAGGGGCTGGTTTCATACCTTGCCATGGCACAAAGCAAGCAGATGGGTTTCCAGTGGGGTCTCACAGAGCTGCTCCTTGAAAGTGGGGTTACTGTGTGCTGAGGGGGGAGCTGACAGCTCGGAAATGGGGGTTCCATCTCAGGTTGATGTGCCATCCACCAGTGTTCCCCTGGCCATGGCCAGGCAGATGGTTGCGGTGGTGGTCAGGAGCTTTGTGTGTGTGTGTGTTTGCGTTCAGAGCAACTGTGAACAATGAGACAATTCCAGGTTCGGGAAACCTTGGACAACCATTTTTCCTCTGTAGAGAACATCTGGGGGATTGCCCAAAGTGGTGTGTTAGAAAAATCCACGGATTACAGTCAAGCAGAGCTTATGTTTGCAGGAGAAACGCGGTTGTTTCTCATGGCCTTGGATTTTGCAGTGATTGAGAAGAGACCTTTTGTGGACCAAGAGGTTTGCATTAACTTCAGTAAATGACTGTGGGGCTCATATGATGTAGTTGGCCGGATTTAGACAGTCTTCTGCATCCTAGGAGTCCTGTTACCACAACAGTGACAAAATTACTGATTGTGAATACAAGAAGTAAAATCAGACCAAGTATAACAAGAATTCTGTATGAGAGGTGCATTAATCGGGTACAATGAGTTCATGTAAGCGCGAGATTTCCGGGAGGATTGCAGACCAAGTGCTCCTTCCTGTTTGTTGGCTGCTTGGATTGCTCATTAAACCTAAAAAGGGTTCAGTAAAAGTGGCCTTTTGCTAACAATGTCTGCTATGGCCTGATTTATTACCGCAGCTAACCGAGTTTTTATCATGGAGCCTGAATGTTTCTCTTTGTAGCAGCCTCTCTGAAAACAGCCACAAATCAAGCATTTGGCAGATGGATTTTCCTTAATTGGACCCACATTTCTCCTACAGAAGTCGTGATGGAGAAAGTTTCTGGGTTGGGCTTTGGGCGCAGGGAGAACTGAGAGAAGGTTGTTCTGCTGCCTTGTTAATGATGGTGGTCAGTGCGTCTCTGGTTGTTCTCTTCTTGTAGTGATCTCTTGAGGCCCTGCTGCCACTTTGTTACAGTAATCTTTTTAAACATGATTTCTGACAGTTTGTCACAAGTTTAAAGAGTGGGTTTATGTGGGTCTTATGTGGGGTTTGGAATAGTCTTTCAATCAAAATACATGAACTTGGTCCCATCTCCCCTGCAACAGACAAAGGCTACGCTAGCACTGAGAGGGCAGGGACACAGCATCGCTTCATGGGACAAATACCTTCAGCCTGCCTTGATCTGGTGGAAGATGGGTGCTCTGTAGAACTCTGTGTTCTGATGGGATCCCAGTGTAGATCATTCCTAGCGATGCTATTCCTCAAACTCAGTTCAGTGCTGAGGGACTCTGTTACTAACATTTGTGATAGTTTTGCAGGGGTTTTTTCCTATTTCCAGAAGATAACATTCTATTTCAGCTTTTCTTGGCACTACAAAAGTCTGAACATATGGTTGATTGTTAAATGAGCCTCAGCCTTGGAAGGGGTACAGCCGTGCCATAGTAACAGCAGCGACCTGCGCTCCTGTGACTTCCTCTTCAAACCACTTTGTTTCTTTATCCCATCAAAAATCTTTGCTAAGAATCCACAGAGGGAAGAGGAAATGAACAAGTAACGTCCTGCAGCGCATTTAACTCCTCATCTGGTGCTCCTGCAGGCTGCCTTGTGGGTTTTCAATGTGCATAAAGCTGATTTTGATGTAATAGGAGAGCATCAATAACTCATGAACGTCTGCACTCTCACAGTCAACCTAGTGTGTGAGTTCTTTCCAGGTCTCATTATCATTTGTTTATTCCCAGCAAACTTGATACACCAAGTATTTTTAGGCATGATGAAAGTGATTAAGTTTGATGTTGATACGGTGCTGGAGAGCTTGCTTTCTGTTCTGCCTCCTTACTCCAATGGCATTCGTAGTGAAGCTTACTAAGTAGGAAGACTTGCAGTAGTAGGTGTGCATGGTGAAGGGTGACACTCACAGCATATTCAGTACGGTGCAGTGGCCTCTGGTTTTAAGGATAGTCAAAATACTGTGAGGAAACACCGCTCAGTTTGTATTGGGAATCCATTCAGCACTGTCAGTGTCGATAACCAAAATGCAGAATGAAGCATCCTGCAAGGTCAGGAGCGGGAATACCTGGAGGCGATGGTCTCTGCAGGTCTGGTACCATGGGCAGTGTCTGCTCCCACCCCTGGCCGGGGCATGAGCATTGATAGCTGAAGGATTCAAGCACAGGCTCACGGTTGAGCCTGGCCTCGCAGAGCACCTGCCTTTCTATCAAGGCTACTTTGTCCTGGACTATGCAAATCAGCCTGTTAATGGGGTTCCTTTGCAAAATATTTCTTGAACCAGAAATTTAATTACTGATCTCTAATTAATGGCTATGTGAGGAGGCTGGAGTAAAAGCAGAGAGCTGCTTTGAAGGAGAGATGCAGGAGGAAATTACCGGTTCTCCCCAGAAACTCTTCTGTTCCTCAGCTTCTTAGGGTGTTAGGAAATTTAGACGCTGGTATTCATGCTTTTGAAAGGATAATGCTTTAATGGAAAGAGGGAGTTTTGGAGGGAGAATTGGGGAGGCATTGAAACAACAAATACAATCCTTTATATGGAAGAAAGACTAATACTCGTACAGCAGAGCCTTGGCAAAGCTCAAGCCCTTCCCTGGTCAGTGCTCCTCGCATTGCATGCTCTTGAGGACAGGAAGTAGAACTGGTAAATCTGGGAGAGTGCAGATCCATCACACCAGCCAATAGGTACAGAAATAGTTGTTCTAAAGCCCTGTTCATCTGCTCCAACCCTGAGCAGGACTGAGAACAACCTGATTCCTTTCAGCTTCTCCCAAGGCAATAGCAAGGTCTCAACTATTCTTCCTGTTAAATTGGCTTTTGCACATGGATGTGAATCCGTGATTCATACCTGAGGCTGAGGTATTCAGCATTCTCAAAGACATACATAAGCACTTCCCCTTATCCTACATATCCAAACTAATTTCCTAACTAAGTAGGGAGGTCATGTCTGGTATCTTTCAATAACCAACTATATTAATTCCTTGACATTTTTCAAGCCATAGGAAAATGTGAAGGGAAGGCCTAAGAGGCTGGAATTGTTTTAACAGCCTTCCTCATGGTCCTCCTCTTCACAGGTCTCTAACAGTCCAAAGGGCCCTGTGCCCCGTGGGGTGCAGCTACTGCTTTGACTCCACTTGGAGCCACGGAGCAAACTGATACAATCCTTTCTGCTTTGGCACATGCGGCACTGTTGGGATAATTGGCTTCATGCATCTTACAATTAGCTTGCAAAAATATGTTTTGCATTCCTGACCTTTTCTCTCTAAGCAAGGCCATTGTTTCACTGTCCTGCTTAATTACAAAGTATAGTGTTGTGTGAGGGCAGAGATGACATTGTTGTATCATTGCCTCTAATTTGACGAGACATCATAATGGGGAGTTTTCATACTGAGGGCACTGAATTAGTGTAGCGTGAAGCCACAGTGCTCCAAACCTACTAAATAAGAAGTGAATTTTATGCTCTATCTTTTTGATGTTTGTAATCAAAGCATTGTATTCCAGCTGCAGATGGTTAGTGTTGGAAGAATGTTGGTAACTGCTGACAATCGGAAGGCTTTGTGTCGGCGGCGGGAGAGCAGGTTGATTAATGGATGGAAGGATGCTGTCTTTCATTTTCCTCTTCTCACAGGCTGAATACACGTTATTGACTCATTGGCCATTGCCTGGCAGACACGATGTTGTGGTGCATCAGTGTACACCTCAGGGTTACAAGCAGATAGTTCTGTTCCTATCCTTCCAGCAAAGACTCGGAGTCAGGGTGACGGTTCAGTTGCATTGCGGCTGATGGTGTCTTGCTATTCCTCAGCTCGAAGACAGATACTGCTACTCCATTAACATTTTGTTTCCAAACAGACCATTTATTCTGGCTTCGCCGCGGTGAGATTTTCATGTGCATGAATTTCAATGCAATTACATTAGCATTACTCTTCATGTCAATAAACGTGTGGGGGAAAAAAAAGAGAAGGAAAACGCCATCACTACAGCTTTTAGACCAGGAGACACTTTCTGGGAGTTCTTGACCCCTCTGTTTGCTTCTTTAGTTATTATTTGTTGACAGTAAGAACTAAGATACTTCTATCCCAGGCTGAAACACTCTGGAACACAGTGAAAACTGCTCATGATGAAGATGTGACTAATCTGAGAGGAGCAGTCTTGCTTTCCACAGGCCCCTGTCTCTTGGCCACGTGTTCCCTGTGCAGCAGATCCAGTCATCACGCAATCGCAGGAAGGTCAGCAAGTTGATTCCCTGGGACATTATTATTTAGGGGATGATTTTCTGTTTGGCCAGGGCACTGAACCAACTCATTTAAGTGCAGAGGAACAGGGAGATGGCAGGAAAGGACTTTTGCTTTCAATGGCATGTGCAGCTGCATTTAATGAGGTACAATGTCAAACTATACTCTCGGTGTGTGGCCATGGGGGAGAGATATCCACTTGGCATCTGCCTCGTGTTCCATCTTCCAGAATGGAATTTCCCTTCTCCTAGGAGAAGTACATTGCTTGATGGATCCTATTTCTCTGTCCTCTACTCTGTCATTTCTATTGGCAATCAGTATTAGCAATAAACGTCTCTCTCTTGGTAGGAGGAAATGTTTAAAACCAACTTTCACTCCGTTCTATTGAAACTGCAAAACCTTGCTTGGAAAATCCATGTGAAGGGCAGAGAGTTGTAAGTGAGCACATAACAACTGATGTTGGGCAGGGTTTGCCGTCCTTTGTTCGGGAGCTGGAAGACGCAGCTCTTTGACGTGGGTATCTTGTTATCCAATTTCATATTGCAGTGGTCGTGCACAGAAATGCGCCGATTGTAGCTGGAGGCAGCCTGTGCGCTGAGCTCACTGCTGGCAGCTCCTTGTACAGAGCGCTGGGTGTAATGATGTTCGAGACTTGTGAATATCAAATAACTCTGTCAAGTTCATCCATCAGCTGGGAGGGAAGGGAAAAAACAGACTGGAGAAAAAATGCCCTCCTCTGTCCTTCCTCCTTACCACAGTCTTTAATAATGCCCTCTGATGTGGAGCCTTGTCTTACATGATTATTAAGGAGATATCATTCAGCTCATTCACATATGGATGTCTTCTCAGGATACTGATACTATGATCTTGTTTATCTGGTTGGCAGTGTTCATAATTTTGACTTTCAGTACAACTACAGAACATCTCATGTTCTCTGGCATAATTCAGGTCAGGTGTGATGAAAAGAAGCAAGAACTGATTTTAATCGAATGAAAGCACTGCATTTTTGATTGAATTAAAATACAGTTTGTTTTAAAACACTTCACTGGTTTGAACTGAAGCTGAAAATATGAATTTAGCTTTAATCCATGTGTGTTACATAAGTAATTCTATGATAAAGGGATGTGGCATGCATTGCACATGATTGATGGCGTGCAGGAGGGTGGCATTCGTTCACAAAATGATATCAGTGTAATAGTAATTATTCAAGCCACAGGTATTCTATCAGCCACTGCCCTTTGCTCACAGGTACAGGTGTCTCTGGGGTTGTGTTGGCCTGGCACAATAGCCATGGTTGGGACATGAGAGATTACACACGTCCCTTGCTCGAACCATTCCAAGCTTCTTCCCCATAGGAGTCCCTCTGCAGAGTACTTACCAAATGATTTACATAACTCAGTTGTATGTACCTTGAATAATTAATATTTTGCTGTTCTCGCTGTGTGGAGAGATTTGTTCCATTATGGATGTGTTTGTTCCTATACAGAAAAAAACACTTTAAATTGTATGGATATATATACAAAGAGAGAAGAATTTCTATATAATTTTTTTTCTGTCAAAAGAAAATTGACTCATGAGTGTGTGAAAGAGAGATTTTTGGCATTTTCAATCAGAATACAAAGTGGTTCTAACTGCCTTAGGACATAGGAACAATTTTAGTCCTGACTATTGCTAAAAACCAGTAGGAAGCCAATTTGAATTCCAGTTGACAGTTGCTTGATTTTGGTGGTACTTGGATCTTGTTCATTTTAACCCATGTGCTTTCAGAAGATGGGCTTTGCATGCTTTGAAAAAAACCACTGCAGCATCTTTTATTTCGTTTGGTACATTCTGAATTGGTTGCTTTAATGCTCTACCTTCATATTTTAGTCACTGACATGGCACTGCTCACTATTACTCTGTAATTGCATCATTTTCACTGTAACTTCTTCCTGAGTAAACACAGAAAGATGTGTCTGTGCAGTGTCTGTGCTGGTGAGCAGAGACGGCTTGGCCAACACGGTACCATTAGCACCCCTGGGAGTGCCTTGGTGGATGCTGGTGCCCAGCAGAACCAATAGGGAAGCACCAAACACTGGCCATGCCTTTCCTGAGCTGGCTCCATCTGCAGAGGCTCTGCATGGAACCTCTCCAGCTCACCCAGAATTAATTATTCACTGATCATCACTCAGACCTTATGGATTAGGGAGCAGGGAGGAAAGTTGGCAGGGGGTGGATAGAAGATGGAACAATTTGGATTGCAATTAGTATTTCATTTCTTTCCTTACTCCCAGTTTGCTTAATTGGAGATTACACGTTAAAACCAAGCGTGGCTTTATACCCCAGCAGTGGAAGTTCTCTGTGCTCCAGAAACTCGCAAATCCACCACAGTCTTTAAGCTCCCCAAAGAGATAGCACACTCGGTTGATTGGAGGAGTTGAAACATTGGGGGGGGGGGAAGTTTTGCTTAGAGACTTGCAGGAGAGCAGCAGTGCCCTGCCAGAGCAGGGACACTTCACTGGCCATGTCCTACCCCTATGATGATAGAATCACAGAATGGTTTGGGTTGGAAAGGACCTTAAGATCATCCAGTTCCAACCCCTGCCATGGACAGGGACACCTCACACTAGACCATGTCAGCTAAAGCTCTTTAGATATTGTCTCTCTCCATTCGTTGTCTCCCTTGTCCCCTTTCTAACTCCATGAGTGTGCTCCTTACCAGGAGTCTTCATCAGGAATTATGGCTGTGGGGGATCCATGCTGGATACCAAAGCCTGTCTGGAAGCAGCCCTGAGCAGACAGCATCAACCCCAACCCGCCAGAGCATCAGCAGCCACAGAGAATGGGATTTTGAGTTTAGTCCTTCCAAAAATGCCAGTCCACAGCTGAAAGTCTGCTTCACTTCTGGTGAGAATGTGTCTGATGTTGAAACCTCCAGGGATTTTCTGGATTGGACCAGTAACCACAGTCTGGGTCACACTTTGCAATAATTACCCTGATGGCTGAGAGGTTGTTAGAAGGTCCCTGGAGGAAGGGTTCCCGTTGCATTGAGGAATTTAGAGGTAGATGCTGGCAGAGCTTCAGCACTTAGAGATTTTTCTAAGTTAGTGCCTCTAATTGCTTTCTTGCATCTCTATTCTATTAGAAGCTCTATGAGCCATCTAGGGAAGTGAGTCTAGTTAATATTAATGTCCTCAATCCTTCTTCCTTTAACTAGTTACTCCTGGCTTCATTTACGCAGACATTTGAGCCCTGCCGAGTGGGTAATAATTCTGATTCCATTTTAACATGTTCTCACAGAACATGTAACTTAGGAGAAATCATCCGCTGACTTCTGCATTGGCTTTAACTGTCATCTCTTAAGTGTGGCTTATGAGCTTTGTGTAACATTGCTGCTTCCCAGGGCTGCTGGCAGCTCTCTGATATGTATTCATAAAGCGATTCCAGGTCCTTGAGTGAAACCTGCAAGAAAAGGGCAAAGAATTATTTGTCTTTTTTTTTTTTCATTATCATGGGCCTCTTGTATCCATTCTGACATGCACTGGAGAGAAGTTTCTGACTTGATGCCTTTATATCCAAAGCTCTCTCTTTGTATGAGGCAAGGCAGGGTGTCTTGCCCTGCTCAGATAGAGTCACTCATGTTGAGGCTCTCACCAGTGCATGGTTGGCTTATTCCCTGCTCGAGAGCTTGGTTATCTCTGATGCATGTTATAAAAGGTTTCATTGCCTAAAAAAATACTAATAGTCCTGTTTGAGGCGTGTGAAGCCTTTGTTTGCAGTTACATCTCATATCAGTGAGTCCCACAGAGGCAGTGAGATGTGTGGTACATAACGTGTACCACCAGCATTTTGTAATCTATTGTTAGTTATCTTTCATCTTTAATATCTATTCCTTGGCCTGTTTAGTAAAAGACAGTAAATAGAAACAGACAGTTTATTCTCATTTTACCATGCATTATATGCTGATAATTTGCTAAGGGACATTTGTCATGTCGTCCCTCCTTTTCCAGCTGAAGAGCCTCCCTTAGACTCTTCTCCATGGTTTGTATCACTTCTTGAGGCTTTCCCTAATAAATATATTGCATATGTACACTAGCACACCATTGGAAGAAACACCTTTTCTGCTGCTGTTTTCCTTGAAGCACTGGCATGTATGTGGTGTGCATCTGCAGGATAGGTGTCTGAGGGGTGCTGCAGCTGGGAAACAGGAGGAACATGAAGATGGTGGTTTGGTAGCATCCAGATTCTGCACTTTCGGGACGTTAGAGAAATTCTGGGCTGGAGGAGGATGGAGACAACAGGCTGCTGGGACACTCGGCAGGTAGTGCTACTGATTGAGCACTGGAAGGAGACCTGGTTGGAGCAGTGTGCGCAGCAGTGTGAAGGCTGTGGACTGTCAGCATCCATCCAGGGTGGTCAGCCCCCTCATTAGTATCAGTGGTGCTGATGGCTGACAGCAAGAGCACTGGGGACCTTCGTGCCATGGCGCTAAGAGCCTATGTCGGATACCACAGCTCTGTTCTGTGTCAGGTTGAAGCGGCGTGGGCCAAGCAAACCCCACACCTCTGGGGATGGAGGATGTGCTGCCGGGAGCTCCATGCTCCTTGCTGGAGCCGGCAGGGTGTGGATGCCTCCCTCCTGCATTGCTCTCCCCTTCCCTCCCCTGGAGCACCCACCCAGGCAGAGCTCTCCGGGGCAGGAGGAGCAGCAGCAGTGAGGGCAGAGGCTCCAGAGCTCCCATGGGAGCAGAGGCTCCAGAGCTCCTGCTCTGCCAGGCGCTTCCTCAGCCCAGGCATAACACAACCTGCTGCCTTCACTCACCCTCCCTTTCCATGTCGGAGACTCGTCATCCCCTCCTGTCTCCGAGGAGCATATCCTTTTGTTAAAATGAAGTGATATAGAGTCAGCATTACACAGAGGAATGAGTTATAAAATAATGGGGCTAATAAGCATGTAAAATAACCTGACTGTGCAAGAGTGCAGTCTATGGAACAGCAGCTGCAGCAAATGTATTCAGGTTATCAGTGTGGGGCTATTTTGTGCTGAGAAGGCTTAGGTGTAATGAGAGTTACTGCGTCACAGCAACTCCTGGCAATGAATAGTGACATTTTCCAATAGCAACTTTTAGGAATGAACAAACTCCTCTGTATGGATGTAGCTGTGACTGACAGCCTGGGGATCTCCTCGCTCTGCCCTCACAACAGCTACGCTTGTGTGGGCATGGCTGCTTTCCCTGTGCCTCCCAGACAGGAGGTTTGTCCCTCGCTGCTCCTTCAGGCTACACGTGCCCCAGGGAGACTGTCAATGGATGGGGCTTGGAGCAAGCTGCTCCAGTGGAAGGTGTCCCTGCCCGCGGCAGGGAGTTGGGACTGGGTGAGCTTTAAGGTCCCTTCCAACCCAAACCAGTCTGGGATTCCGTGGTTACTGTGGGATGGGTCGGCAGCTGAGAGAATTGGACTTAGATCGCCGGGCTGAGTTCAGGCAACCAAATGGTGACTCTGAATTGCTTTAGTCCTACACCACTCCCTGTGGCTTGAAGACTCAGCGGTAATTTCCCGGCGTAACTGTCCTGGCCTTGGTGCTCTGAAAGTCAGGTTCGATTTATTTTGCTGAATTAAAATACAAAACCAGGCTCAGCATTAAGTAATTCCACCAACACAGTCACAAGTCTGAATGTTTTGGAAGTACCAAATTCCCTTAAACATTTGAAATGATTCTGCAGTCCCTGATTTCACACAGCCCATTAGAATCCAGCCTGGTTTGTGTTGAAAGGACCTTAAAGCTCCTCCAGCTCCAACCCCTGCCACGGGCAGGGACCCCTTCCATATAGCAGTTGCTCCAAGCCCTGTGTCCAACCT
>JAOEHX010063394.1:0-21173 GCA_025448015.1 Bolborhynchus lineola | reverse complement strand
TCAACACACACGCAGTCAGACATTGACATCTAGAAACAGCACATGCTTGCATTCTGAATATCAGATCCAACTTTCAACCTCCTTTTTGCTTTCATGCTCTGTTAAAGAATGATTCCTCTTCTTTCTCGTGAGAGAAAAAATAATTCACAACTAGATCCTCATCAGGAATATGTCAGTGCCTTTATTAACTATCAGCCAGTTGTTGAAAGCTAATAGCAATATGTGATTCCTTAACAAAGCAAAAATATTTCTCATTATATTCCAAGATTGTTGGGCTGAAGACACTAGTATTTCCTCACATTCAACCTAACATGGGAATGAAACCCACTGGCACAAACTCAGTGACTCAGCCACTGGAGCTAACTTCACTTCTGGAATGCCGCCACAGGCTCTGCAGATGATTCACACACATACACGCTATTAGATAAGTGCCTCATATAAAATAGTAATTATCAGCAATAACAAACATCCTACCACAAAGCACTGATGCAGCATGAAATGGGTTTTCTTAAGTTATTTTATTTTGCATCTTCTGTTGCCCTTATTCTATGCTAATTAAAACTGCATTGGGAGAAAAATTAACCTAGGAATAACCTCATTAGGCATCCAGAGAAGCAGCAATGTAGAGCAATGTTAAATTCATCTGGGACTGCAGATGGTAGCTCTATAAATCAGGTTTTGCTTCAATTCAGCACTTCAACAGAAAGTTCAGCCCTTTAAAAAATTGCTACTGAATTATAAGGTATCACGAAACAGATTCCATTTGTGCTGCACCCTGACCAGGAGCACAGATGATAATATTTCTCTGCAATCTTTATAGATTGTAACTGCTTAAATCATTAAGTTCAGAATAAATCTGTAATATGAACAGTACAGAAGGACTTGGGGCTAGGCACCAGGTAGGCATATTAAGGATGAGAATTCCTTAGGCCTATAAAAATTACCATATTTTAATGTATGCTGTGAGTTATCCATTAATGAAGTAAAATACCACTGTAAAATTTACACATGCACAAATACAACTCAAGCAGTGGATCAAAGGGAAGTTTGTCCCTTCCGCTAACTCTGCATTGCCTGCTTCTCTACTCCAACACCCCCCTCCTGCTTCTGCTTTTGGGACGGTTACCCAAGGATTTATTTTAAAGTAACAGTACTTAAGAGGTACAGACTATTGAAGGCAAGAGTTGAAGACAACACATTAAAGTGTTGGCATCAGCTCTGTCATCTGCAGAATGAGAATCTCTCTTACTCTTTTCCAAATGGGTAAAGAAAGAGGTGTCAAGCAGGAGCAGATCATAAGTATATCTAGTCTAGTAAGTCCCCTCCACTTGTGGTCTGTTATAGGTGACAACAGGGGAATGTGGTAATGGGGACATGTAGGTGTGATCTGACACTTGAAATCAGGCAGCAATTAGTACAAGCCTTGAAACAGCACCCTATGTATCCAGTGTCTCTGCAATATTTGTGTCAGCAAGAACTATTGACTTAGCTTGTTCTTATTATACAAATCAATGTATAATCCCTGTTCTTAATACTGCTAAGCTTCTAGCCCCAATAACATCCTGTAGCACTGAGTTTCATAATCTAATTACTTGCTGTGTAAAAACCGCTTTGATGTTGATGCTACTCTTCCTTTCATTTTCCTCATTTGCCTTTTCCAACATATGCAGCAGAACCAACATTTAGGTTCCTCCCTACAATTATTTTCTGGATTTAACCTTAAAAAAAAAATAAAATACAAGTTTTGCATAATTCTTTGAGATAGAAGTACACATACAAAATGGACCACTATGGAACTACCAAAGCCCCCATTCATATACCCCCTTAACATGGAGGCTTCTCAGCCTGACAGCATTCCATCCATCTGTGGAGATTTTACAGGAATATAAATATGCATACGTAAGCCAGCCAAGGGGCTCAGCTACTATGAATTCTACGACATATAATACCAAGGAGGAACGGAGGGGGCTGGGGAGTTGTTAAACTCATGAAATGATGGAAGAAATCAGACGCAGGAGGGCTCCAAGATAAAACCTATTGCACTATAACCCACGCTGACGGTGAATCACTGGCCTTTGTTGTTTTGCTTAAAAAAATATTGTGGATGATGAAAGTGTGCTATATTTTATACTCACAGTCTGCTGCTAAAGGCTTATGAGTCACTATTTTTTGTGCTTTTATGCTGCAGCCTCAAAAGCTGCACAGCAATGAGCTCAGCAAAGTAAAACAGAGGAACAGGCAAAAAAACCTGAGGTCCAAACTAAGACACACAGAGAACTGGTTTAAATCCAGTGCCAAATCTCCCACTTACATCATTTATTTTTTTGATAGGTATCTGAGCTGGGAGGTTTTAGGAATACTTGATCTGGAGTCAATCCATGCGGTATGGTACAAGCCAGATATAACAGAGGGGAAGTAAGGAGACATCAGAGCAGCATGTGAATGCGAAGGCTGAAACTAAATAACTTCAGTCAAAACAAGGAATAAAGTCCACAATGACCTACACAATTCTGGGATTAATCCAGGCTACATCACTGCAGAGAGTAGGAACCTCCAGTCAGAAGACGGTAATGGCTTTTCAGGCACTAGTGCTATGTCCTCTCTCATCACACAGCTATGGAGCATCCCCTGTAGTGCTCCAGGCACCAGACCCACCATTAACCCCTACTAATGCGCAGAAAACTAAGACATTCCTGGCCACAGTCTCCTGCTCAGCTCTTTTACTCCATATTTTCCTATTGGGTAGGAACAAGTTACATTAGAGTCTTGGGAGCAAAGCACGCAATAGTTTCTAATTTCAACAGCACTGGTGTCCCTTTTTACTCCTTCCTGCCAGCAGCCACAGAGGATTCCCCAAGATGTGCTTCTCTGTTGCCAATTCACAGCAGCACTTAAAGAAGCTTCGAAGTCAGGGAATACATTCAGAAGCAATGAGAGACCATGGCAATCAAGGCAGATGTATCTTGTTTGCTCTTGCTGCACTTCAAGGACAACTATCAGTGCAGAGCCCTTCGGGTCCAATAAACATTTTTCTAGCACACAGTCACACTGTATGTCTGAGAAAAGGTCTGAGTAATAGAGAGAGACATGAGTGAAAGCCATCTGGTGAAATGGAGAAGTCAGGCTGTGCATAAATGATCACTGATGTAGAAGATGCCCAAAAGCAGCTGAATTTCATACAGAGAATTTAGGTCTCTGAGGGTCATAGATTCATAAAATGGTTTGTACTGGAAGAAACCTTAAAGCTCATCTAGCTCCAACACCCTACAATGGGCAGGAACACCTTCTACTAGACCAGGTTGCTCCAAACCCTGTCCAACCTGGCCTTGAACACTGCCAGGGATGGGGCAGACACAGCTTCTCTGAGCAATCTGTGCCACCACCTCACCACCCTCACAGGGAAGAATTTCTTCCTAACGTCTAATCTAAATCTCCCCTCTGTCAGTTTAAAGCCATTCCCCCTTGTCCTGTGACTACATACCCTTGTAAAAAGTCCCTCTCTAGATTTCTTGAAAGCACCCCTTTAGATATTGAAGACTGTTACAAGGCCGATACTGCTTCCCCAGATGTCCATGCTAACCTGGGTGACCCACACAGCACCACGCTATCAGAGCAGGCTTGAACAGGAGGGCCTCGGCATGGCTTTCCAAGCCAATCTACCCTTTTTCATGGCTCTGTCCTAGCCAGATATCTTTCATGATTTAAACTGAGGTTTTTAAGCCATTTAAACCCACACATAAATGATGCAGCTGACAAGCTGAGACACCAAGGCAGTCTGTGACAGCAGGGAATGGTAATGCTACTTTTACATAATAAGGTTATCACAGGCATTCCATGCTTGCCACTTGCTCAACACAAATATATACATGTCTTGGGTTATTTCTGCAGTATCTGCACTACTGTAGTAAGACTGTAATACAAAACCGCAAAAAGTAGCTGTATTACACAAGAACAGAGCCAACATTTTGGGAGCCTCACTGAACAGAACCTAACATTGATGAAAAAATGCCACAAGTTAAGTGTCAAGGTAACAGGAACAGTTGCACTCCAATACAGCTTTCCCAGTTATTTCAATTACTTCAGTTATTTCAATTGCTTCAGGAGTCACAGCATGCATTTTCATTTTTCCGCAAGAAAAAAATGCACTATTTTGTGAAGATGTTTCAACTGTACAGCAGTTCTTGCCCTCCAAAGTGACTGGAAACATTCATGTACACACTAGTATGTTCCACAGGTGCTATTACTGTATGACTGTAGCATTTTGCTGTAAATCCCTGGCTTACGGGCCTCATGACTGCTTTGTATCTTCTCCTTTCCAGCTGCTAAGGAAAACTAGAATTTCACTGAAATCGCTTCTCTTCCTTAAAAACAAAACTGAAAATAGGACAAATACAGCTATGGAAGGTTATCTAGGAATTCAGTGTAAAAAAAAAAAAGTAACTTGTCTGAAGAAAAGGAAATGTACTGCAGTTTAAAAGCTGATGGTGATGGGTAAGGAGGGAACACTGCCCAGCTCCTACTCACTTGCAAAATATTCTCTCCATCACTGCCTCTGCTGACTTCCTGAACCCTTCCAGCCCCGCAATTATATCAGCAATTGTTCCTCGAGCTCTTCAGCTTTGAATTAACAACAAAATTAACTGAAATTAGCTAGAGATGAAACAACACAACTCATTTTGCACAGGATTCCTAACCTGTCCCTCAACTTCACAGTTTAATTTCCTCTTTCCCCTTCCTGAATCCTGCACTTCCATTCAACCTGTATCCTTTCTATCGGCACTTCAGCATCCTTACACAGAACCAAAGTATTGCTGAAGGGAATACAGTCAGGCAACAAAGCAGATGAAGATCTCTGCAAGAGCAGCCTGTGTGTTCAGTCCCAATCAAGTGAAAGAAATGGCTCTTGCTGCTTGCTCAAAGCCTGCACCTGAGTGAGAAGCAGGTGGTAAAAACAGTCCCTGGGCAAGACAGAGCCAATGAGTCAAACTGAGGCATTTATCTCTTTTATGAAAATCTAATGGAACTTGAAGAATTTCTACTACAGCTTTGCACTAAAATAGCTGTCACAGGAAAATAAGAATTTCCAACCACTGTCTCCCTGCCTGTTACAAGCCCGAGGCTTATGTCATAGAGTCAAAGATTCTTGTGTCAGATCAGACTCCACTGTTCTGGAGCATGCAGTAAATTCCTTGCAGCATACACAGAAGCATGGAAGAACACACGAAACTGGTATCATAGGCATTAGTGCATTTTGGAACCAGCTCCTGAAAGACTAGACAAGGAATGATGAAGTATCATCTCAGGCCATGGCTTCCGTGCCGCTGCCCAGAGACACACCAGGTGCCACACAGCTGTTTACATAGCCTCTCCCTGAAAACCTGGGAGTCCACTTAAACTCAGTTTACAGACAAACTTGTTTCAGATGGGAGCCCTCTGAAAGCAGGCATCGCAAGCAGACCTTTTTTTATAGGGTACTACTAACTTCAGTAAACACTCTGCTCCCTCCAGCAGCATCAGTTGACTGCCAACATGTGGCATTCAGTTGCTCTAGGACAGATCCACCTTCATGGATGACTCTAAGGGCTGAGGAACAGAGCTAACTTTCTGAAAAAGCTGAGTAGGGCTACAAAGGAAAGCTTCAAGCAGAGAAAAAATTTTGCACTACATATGTGATAAAAACCTACTTACCAAACAGGGAAGCCCATGGAAGCACCCATTAAGGAGGATCCCAAAGCAAGGATCAGCTTTTCAGCTATGTTTGCACTGTTTGCTACATCTTTAGAGAGCCAGCAGCATCTAGCTATGCAAAGACACCCTCATTCCGACCTGCTATCAGTCTGTATCTGGGTCACTAAGAATTCTTGGTAGGTCTTCTTGTACTTCCTTAGAAGTTATTTGTCCTCATAATATTTAATGGCATTGCGGCGGTTACAAATTATGGCTGAAAGGCATAGGTTTTATAGACTCTAGACTCATCTATCACTCCCCTGTAAAACACATACTTGAATAGTTTCTGTTCCTAATGTATAAGTTTCCATTTCAAAGAAGCCCACAACTTCAGAGGATGGAAAATAAAGAACTTGACAGTCTTGCTCTCTGTCATTTATTTACAGGATTTAATTCCTTCTTATTTAAATAGCTAACACTCATTAACTGGCCTGATAAAATAACACAGCATTGGCATAAGTATGTACCAAATTGTCATGCAGTAACCTTAGGAACAATAGCCATAATGTCATTAGTGCAGTCCAAAGTAGATGAGGTCACAGCAATGACAAATACTGATAGCTATGATGAAAGAAGTAAAAGCCTAGGCTGGAATGTCAGTTTAGATAAAGATAAGGAAGAAATGGCCCACAAGAACTCCTATACCACAGCTGCAGGGCAAGGCAAGATTGAAAGACTCCAGTTACACTGGTGACCAGACACAGCTCTTACATACCTATTACAGGTTCCACTGTCTGGTGCTGATGTGTGTCAACGGTGTGACTATTATTGCCAAATGAACTAGGCCCGTCTGACACCAGACAACTGGCAAAAGATTAATGAGATGTAAATTACACACCAAAAGGACGCATCAAAAGCAACGTGCCCTGCAGGTTGAGAGAGGGGATTCTTCCCCTCTAGTCCACTCTCATGAGAGGACACCTGCAGTCGTGTGTCCAGCTCTGGGGGTAACAACACAACAGGGACATGAAGCTGATAGAGCGAGCCCAGAGGAAGCCATGAAGATGCTGCGATGGCTGGAGCAGCTCTGCTCTGGAGACAAGCTGAGAGAGCTGGGCTGGTTCAGCCTGGAGAAGAGAAGGGTCTGGGAATACCTTACAGCAGCTTCCAGTGCCTAACAGGGGCCTACAGTAAAGATGGAGAGGGACTTCTTACAAGGTCATGTAGTGATAGGACAAGGGGGAATGGCTTTAAACTGAAAAAACAGGCAGATTTACATTAGACATTAGGAAGAAGTTCTTCTCTGTGAGGGTGGTGAGGTGCTGGCACAGATTGCCCAGAGAAGCTGTGGCTGCCCCATCCCCGGCAGTGCTCAAGGCCAGGTTGGATGGAGCTTGGAGCAACCTGGTCTACTGGAAGGTGTATTTGCCCGTGGCAGGGAGATGGAATTGGATAATCTTTAATGTCCCTTCCAAACCAAATCATTCTATGATTCTATGATATATTATTTCTATATGACATATGTGTACTTTTTAGAGCTCTATGATATTCTACAGCTAACAGCAAGACTGCTGTCATCAGTCTGAAGTAAAGCATTCACAGCCAGTCTTCTCCAGTAGATGGAGCTTTAAGAAAAGTTAAAAATGCATTTTGGGTAAGAATGAAACTGGCTATATGGCATCTTGAAAACAGTTACAGCTGTTGCACAGCCTCCTTTTTGAAATGAACACCAATAATGGTTTGTTATCGTGACATTTATATAGATACACAGATTTCCCTCCTCACTCAACATTCAGTAAATCCCTGCACTGGCAACTGAAGTAGTATCACATTTATTTTCCTGAACCTGACTCATAGGCCTGTCTGACCTTTTTAAACCACTAAAACACTGTCCTCATATTTTAATTTTGTAATTTCAAGTCTAAGCCAAAGCCATGAACCTTATAACCATGAAGGACCGGAAAATCACCTCAGAAAACACAAGGACTACAAGCACAGCAAACATCAAAGGCAGATCCAAAGCAAACATCGTACTGAAAACTGTGCCAGAAGTGTTTTGGAAGTAAGCCAAATAAAACCCATGAAGTTTCCTGGAATAAATGTCCAGCAGTAACAGTTGATTTAGGGATCATGTTGAAGACTCAGCCCACAGCACAGGGTGGGAGGACAGCATTTTGGCTTCCAAGTCTTTAATTACAGGTTGACAGAGTAACTATTGCCATACTGTTAAAGGACCATCTACTGAAAGATGTCTACACTTTTTGGAATAAAAAGGACCACATTACCCAGAATCCACAGCAGACAGGTGGCTGCATGAGGACAATGAAGTGTGGGGTAAAAACCAGCACCACAATTTAGCACAGAATAGGAGACAAAGCAGTGTAACTACAAAAGTAAGGAATATTATAAAGGAAAGAAAGAACAAAGCATGTGAACAGACTGCAATGAACAAAAAGACCAGTAAAAAGGTAAAACATGACTTTGATATATCTGTAGGATCGCAGACTTATATTAGTAGGCAGTAAGAGACCCTTCAAATACCTTTTCAAGACCACTGCACTAGCTCAGGCATAGTTTACTGCCCAGCAAGGAAACACTTCCTTCAATACAGGTACTAAATAAACTGAGGAGAAAAACAGAGAAAAATTTTTAAAAATCTAGCAAAACACTGAGCAAAGAACTAAAAGCAAAACCAAACTGCTCTGAGCCATGACACAGATGTTGGACTGTGCATGGTTCTTGTCCCACATCTCTAAAAAATCATTGACAAGCTAGAATGGACACTCAGGAGGATAGCCTAAAGCTGCATAAAGTCTTGGGATGGCTTTTCTTTGATGTGAGAATAAAATACACCTGTTTCTTTAGCCTGGGAAAATACAACAGGGAGAATGTGGAAGATGTCTGTAGGACTACAAATGGCTTGGATAAAGAAACAGCAGCCATCATACACTGTTTCTTAGCCTGCAGGAACTCAAGGAGACTCAGCGGATCAAAGGAAGAAAAAGATGGAAAAAAACCCACTGTTTCTCCACAGTCCCACTCATACGTTGAGAGAGACAGAGGTCCAAAAGCAGTTAAATTCCTGGAAGGATCATTCATCAGGAGCTAGTGAAACACTGATATATAAACCATCTGTGGTCCGTAAACCAGAAATCCTGGAAGCTAAAGGCCTGAAGAGACACGATCAGTTCTGTTTGTACTCTTCTTAAATATCACTGCTACCTGCTGCTGTAGACAAGTTACCACTCAACCAGTCTCCACTTTGGGCATTCTCATACTATCCTATTCTGCATTGAAAACCACTTAGAAACATCTATAAATTCAGAACATTTAGAACAATTTAGAAATCACTTTATTGTTAAAAGATCAAGGGGAGCATCCCCAACTGGAAATCAATGCATTCTGTTTCTGCCTCTGCATAGAGAGGCTGGCAAGGGTTTTGTTAGCCTATATGCTCAATTAAAAATGATGAAGGAAAGGAAATGACAGTGATGATCCCTCAAAGTCACTGTCAAATACACAATTTCTGTATTGTACCAGCACTTTTTAGGGATTTGGGGGGTAACACGCAGAACATGTACTATGCTCCTTTCCATGTTGCAAGGCTTGATAACTAGACTGGTGGATACAGATGAAAATACGCTTCATGAGAACAAACTTCCCCTTTTTTGGGGAAAAAAAAGAAAAAAAGAAGAGTTCGGTAGTAAGAGAAAATTTACTCTGAACAGAAGACACAACTCCAAACAAGCCAGTGCAAAACCTCAGGCTACAGCACAGAGCTGGGCTGCACAGTTGGTCCACAGCACCTCTGAGAAGCAAAGTCCCAAGCTCTCCTTTACACACAAGAACATCAGAAACCAGACAGACAACTTCAATGAAAGTGCAACTCCTTGTCTTTGTTACCCATGCATTTCATCTGGACTTGATTTCTAATTATTAATGGTTGAGTGCAAACCGTTCTCTTCCACAGAAAATAAAGAGTTACTCTGAAGCATTAAGTCTAAAAGGTTAAGTCACGTCTTAGTTTTCCCCCTTACTGATGTAAGTGGAGTGCTCTAATTCTCCTTAAAATAGGATTAGTTTTCCTCCTTGGGCTGTGAAGAATAAAGCACTGTCTTTTTCTCTTTCAGGATTTATTTTTGGTTGGATGCTTTATGTAACACATTTCTAAAAAGTTAATTTACAAAAGATGCCAGGCCTTCAGTGCTGCAGTGGTGCCGAGAGCTTGATTTTTTGTGTCATGAGGTTTCCCTGTGTTCCTTTTATGTAAGGTAGAATGAATTCCACTTTGTATCTTCATTCAGTATTCAACACAACTGGGCCACATAGAAATGCCTGGAAAACTAACGCTGCCAAACTCAACAAAGCCATGGAGTTACCCAAACCAGGGGCCTGACAAGGACTTCAGGGGAGCTGAATAAATTCAAGTCCACTGAGCATAAGCCCCAATGGATCACAACTTCTATACAAAATTATTTGGCCTTGAAAAATCTCACTTTCTTTTTTCCCCTTGGGAAAACTAGAGTATTAAGAAAAACTTTCTGTCTTCACGGAATCACTGAATTACAGAATTGTTTGTATTGGAAGGGACCTTAAAGCTCATCCAGTTCCAACCCTCTGCCACAGGCAGGGACATCTTCCACTAGATCAGGTCACTCAAGCCCCATCCAACCTGGCCTTGAACACTGCCAGGGATGGGACAGCCACAGCTTCTCTTGGCAATCTGTGCCAGCATCTCACCAACCTCACAGGGAAGAGCTGCTTCTTCATATCTAATCTAAATCTTCCGTCAGTCAGTTTCTAGCCATTTCCCCTTGTCCTGTCACTACACACCCTTGCAAAAAGTCCCTCTCCATCTTTATTGTAGGCCCCCATTAGGCACTGGGACGCAGCTACTGGACTTCTGGAAGCTTTCCCTTCTCCAGACTGATCATGAGAGTGTAATTGATTAAAAATAACTAATAAAAATCCTCAACACATTCACTTGAAAATAAGTGCTTCTTTGCTTTTGATAAGCTAAACCAATCACTCTCCTTGACAAATAACTGGATGTTTGTAAGAGCAGCAAGGATAAAAGAGAAAGTTGCTAAAACCAGAACTTTTAGAAAGGCTAAAAAAAAAAAACCAGTTGCACCCAAGAAAGGCATAATATAACCAAGCTTCAAAGGCTCTCATTCCCATAACAAAATCAGATCCCCACATGGCTGTAATTGTAACAGACAGAAGTAGGAAAGCTATCTCCGGACAAAAACAAATACTTCACCAACAGAAAACCTTAGCCATCTTATGCCAAGACCCATGCAGTAAGCAATGAGCAGCCAACACTCCTTATTCCCACATCAGCCCTGGTGATTGTTTAGTATCGTTTCTCAACAGCAGCAAACTGACACAGGACTGAGCTCAACACAGTGACACAGACCCCACCACCAGCTAAAAATAAAAACCACCCAAAATCACCAGCCCTCTGAATTCCAAGCATGCAAAGCTGGTGTCACAAGAAATGGGTCACATTGTTCACTAGAGGGCAGCAGGAAACAAAGCAAAACCTGTAATCACAGAATCCACTAATTCCCACAAGAGGGCTTATGATCTTCAACAAGGCCATGGCAGTTACGCACAGGTCATCTTAAAAAAGTAATTAATTCTGCTGGTGTCCGGGATCACAGTTCTAACTGAAGCAAGTCTGCAAATGGGAGAGCATATTAATCTCCTGCAGTCAAAGGAGACTCTTCGTAACAGCACAAAATGACTTTGTACAGCACCCTCCCCTTCACCTTCACATCGAGTCAAAAAGTAAAATGTTCTCAGGGCAATCTGTCTTTTTGGTGAAGGGAGACTGTCAGAAGATTCTGTACCTGACCACAGCAGCCTGGAATGAAAGCAGAAATCCTTTTTACTTCAGCTTTGGCTCAGTCTAAAAGCTACTTAAAAATATCACACGTTTTGGATTCACAAAGTTACAGACACCTCTTAAAGAGACCAGCTAAAGGTCTTTACCTTTCAGGTTGCCTTCAGCATGGCCAGACAAAAAGCAATTTTGGAAGTTCTGCAACTTTTGGTAGCAGTGGTAGCTCAGACAGCCAACCTGTAATTTCTATACCAACACTGAGTTCCGGGCTGAACTGAATCCCCAAACACTCAACAAGAGCCAGCTCTGAAAGGTTGCTGCTGACATGACAAGTACAGTCTGCTCCTTTCATTTTCAACTTCTACATCAGCACTTCTGCACAACTCCCATGGAAAAAAAGCACAAACCGTGCCAGACTTCTTCAGTAAACACAACTCACTTCTGCAAAAGAGATTAAGCAACTCCTGACAGGCAAGTGGACATGGTAACAGAAGAGAGCATTTAAGGACAAGCCAGAACACATGCACTACCATTAACGTGACTCCTCAGCTGCTAATAAAAGACACAGCAACCCACTGCGAAACAAGGCATGTAGGCTCATGGGGTATGTGTAGCTTTTGTTTTTTTCAGGACCCCAGCTGCCTACAAAGCCAACAGCTGTGTGAACATGTTGGCAACCTCTTTGTTTAACATACATGCTTGGTTGACTGAACACTCAGAAAGGACTGAACAATCAAAAAATCGTGATGTTAAACTGGGGTCATTTGTGATCAGATGTCTTCTTGATCTGAGAGGCAGTTTCTGCAGCAGTGCTGCTGGCCCAGACTCCCCGACTTGCCTGGAGCCAGCGAGTCTCCAGTGAAATGGTTTTGCTCCATTTCCCGTAAGCTCTTTTGACTTGATCCAAACAGACTGTTTCTGAAAGAAGCTTAAAAAAAACAAAAACTGATCAAAAAGAACCTACAGCCTGGCTCCCCACACGGGAAAAGCAATTAACACTCTTAACACTACTTTTTCCAGAGACCACCATTCTGGAAAGACTGTTACCCTCTACAAAAGACAGGACACATTGTAAGCTGCTGTATCTTGGCATACACCTGTGTTGCTGCCAGAAAGAGCAGCTGTCCCCATCTCATCCACACCAATATTCATGTGGCTGCCCAGCAACCTGGGACAATTGCCTGAGCTGACTCCTCATGTGGCCACCTGAGTACCAGCACCAAGGATGGAGCTGGAATAAGAAGGGGCAGCCTGGGACTCTCACTGCATTAGAGAGGTCAGGGCAGTCTATGAAAAATAACCAAAGGTAAGGCTGGGCTCAAACCTGAAGCAAATTGTAGGAACGTAAGTAGTGCTTTTGGAGAAGCAACTGAAGGTTGAACACCCCTATCCTCCCAAACTGGCTTTTAGTATTTTTTTATTTAAAGCTAGCCAGCTTTTAGCTATACACGTCTACTCAATCACACAGTGAACTCTGCCTTCCTTCACCACATCCCTCCAGCGTCATCCTTCCTTTCCTACTGCCATACTTCCTTTCCTACTGCCATCCTTCCTTTATTTCCTCTGTTCCTGTGACACTATTTTGCATGTACCTTCCTCCTTCACTGGGCACTAGGAACATCCATTCTCCTAAGGACACAGCTTTTTACTACTTTTTATTACAAAGAAAAAGCAATTACAGAAGAAGCTACAGGAAAAACAAGAAGACCCATGCCACAGGATTGCTACCCCCAGGGAAAGGGCAGAGGCAGATGAGGCTGACCTGTGACCATGCTTCAGACAGGCAGTCAACCAAGCATGGTGCCATGGTTGACCTCTCAAACACTGCCTCCAAGCTTGAGAGAATCGCTGCAGCTCTGACAGACCACGGAGCATGGGCAGAGCCCAGACCTTGCCTACACCAGCCTGTAGAGCACATCTGTAGTCTATTCTCTAACCCTTTTTAGGCTACAATTTTTCCAGGCGAATATCATGTTTCCACTGTCCTGGGTATGCTCTGGCTCAGTGCCCTAAAAGCAAAAGGAACACTGCCAGTGATTTATTTCATTGGAAACAACCTTTCAAATATTAATCTAAGTAACTTCAGCCTTCCCCCCCCAAATACCTGAGCGCTGCCAAGTTCTGCTGGCAACTTTCCTTAATCCAGAGGCAGCAGTGAGGTGCTGCTGCAGCACTGCGCAATGGACACAGATTATAAACACTGTAAATGATATTTCTTTTTTATTATTTTCCAGTTTGGGGTCAAATAAACAGCAACCACAAAAAAGGAAGCATGCTGAAGGGTTCACTGATCCAGTGTAATTTTCTCAGTCTATCACCATTTAAACGCTCAAATTCACTATGACAATAAGCTAGAAGTATGCAGGTTTGTTGCAAGAGCAATATCCTCACTCCTGCACAGATCATAAAACCACTCATACATAGCTCACGTAACACCCATACTACTACTAGTAGTAGTTCCACAGGACTGCTGTTTTCTTGCCTAGGAAATGACTGCTTTCAGAAGGCCCTGTTTTCATGGCCAGTGGGTACTATCTTCAGCTATTACAAGTGATGGAGCCTCTCTAGACTAATGAGACCTATTACTAGTGACTCAGGCACTAGGAATACCTCTCGTATTAATTTCTGATTCCTGAGGCTCAGAGGGCATGATATTTTACTCAGTGTCAGTCCAGTTCTTGTGGCAGATGTCAGAAAGCACAGTGTGTCCTGACAGTCTACTTCTCTCCTAAGGAAGTTGTCACATTCCCAGAGGCTTAACGGCCTTTTGAAAACGCTTGTGACTCACTAAGGAAGATTCTCACTTTCAAGTTTGATGAGAAGACTCATCATCCATCCTGCCCAAGCACCAGCATGTAATCTTCTGGTCACACTGTGAGGTACAAGATACAGCTACTCCCACTCTCCTAATCTGTCTTGTGTCACAGCAGCAGTTTACAATGTCTTATGAGAAAACAAATAAGCAAAGTAGCTTCCTTTCCCAAGATACATTTGACAAAACTTGCTTGTCCAAGAACATCTGGCACATCTGTTTTTAAAATCATCCTCCTGCCTCTTCTGTCACACTGACCAAATGCAATGGCTTAGAAAGCTGAAGTTGCATCAAAAAAGAGTTTAAGTGAGTACATATGTTGGTTTAACACTCTTTAAAGGAGAAAGGAACCCAGATGTTCAGAGCATCAATCAGGTCCAATGTGACACTTGCTTATTTTACTCCCAGGAGCACAGGGCGAGGAACTATTTCACAGAGTGCATCCCACAGTTATTGCCAAGTGGTTTCAGTTGCAAGGGGCTTCTAAAACAAGGAGATGAAGAAGACCCACAAGCCTTATCTGCTCTTCTCAGCATCTGGAATCCCCACTGACACCAGGGGCTGCTGGAGTCAGCAAGGAGGCAGGACCTGTCAGCATACATATTCCACATATGCACCATAAACCTGCCCAATGCTGTCATTTGGGTTTAGAGCTGCCTATCTTTATTCTGCACATGTCATTGCCGCTATGCCCTCAGACCAGTCTCAGGACTGCTGAGTGGCCATGTAGCTCCCCTGCAACATCCCATTTATCACAGCAATTGAGTCCATTTGTCCTTAGCCAAGCTAAATGGTGTCTGAGCAACCAAGCCACCCTACACACACTGCAGGAGTGGCTGCACAGCTCCCAGAATTTCTTCATACCTGCGACACAAGGCTTGTGAAATCTGAGTAAACAAATGCCTTCCAGCCTGTCTCACTGTTAGAGGAACCTCCACATCCTTCTCTGACACAACAGCAGAAAAGGCTTGCTCCGGACATTCCGCACCATGGTGGTCACCACTTACGCGCAACAAATAAAGCAAAACCTCAAACCAGATACAGAATTCCACTAATGCAATATGGATCATGGAATGTGATATGTATCATGGTTTAAAATAGAGGTTACAGTACACGATTTGCATAATTAGTAACATAAGACATATGACTTCCTGGGCTGCATAGGAAAAGCTAAGTAAGCACTAGTAGCTACTGTTTGCAGATTTCATTGTGGTTCTGGATGCCCCACAACCAGAGGTAAACACAGGCAACTGGTCAGTATCAACAGGGCCAGATCAGTTGGTAGATGCCGCTGCTTACCTGTTTAGCATGCGAAGTAATGGAATTGCCACTGACTAACCTCTCCCATTGAATTCCAAATTAACTTCTTGGAAGTAGGCCAAAGTAAACCACCACAGTGCCAGAGGAAGGAGTGGAGCCAACCTCCACTTTTACACTATTTAAGTAGATACAAAAAAAACCCAGAAATGTCATCAATGATGTTTCACCTGCTTGGGTTACTTGACAAACCATCTCCACACATTATTTGCTGATTAGATTGTTTTTCCTTTACAATATTAAATGCAATCACTATAACTTTCATCCCAGCCAGTTTGAATATAAGGTAAGAAGTGCCAACAGGCCAGTGCATTTTGATTTCACATTTCTTGCCATTATTTTCACACTGACTGGGATGAGTGGTGTCATCAGAACATGCCAACTATCTCTTAATCTTCTCAGATGCACCATTAGTCCTAAGAATCTGAAGTAGTGGCTGACCTAACATGCTATTTCAGTAGGAGTAAGTCCTCCTTCAAGTGAGGAAACTTCTGGCTCCCAAAAGTTGAACTGAAGTGATTCTCTTCACACTCATGTCTGTAACACTCATGTTTGCACAAGCAAATATTCACTGTTAACATTAATTTGCACTATTAATATTAAAGTAATGGGGTACAGAGGCCACATCCTGAGCTCATTTCTGGATACAAGATGAGACATGAAGAACATAAGGAAAAGCTTAAAAACATTTCTTACTGACCATGGTAAATTGAGACAGTATTTCCTACTGATGTATGGAGGACTGCCCAGTGGGTTAGTTCAAGTTCTCTTAGTTCATCTGTTCTCTTCCTCTGAGAACATATTAAATATGAAGAAACAATGTTGTCAAACCATTAGCAGCTGACAGTATCCTCTAAACTCCTCTCCTGTGTCTCATCAGCCCACAGTTCACACTGAATCTGTCAAGCTGGAACAGAGTAGTTCTGGCAAATTGTGTTTTAAGACAGACAGATGCATTAGTATCAGACTGCGGTTACTCAAATGATGTACTGACTAAATAGATAATTCACTGGCTGAAAAAGAGCATGTAGAGAGGCAGAAGCTGTTACCTGTGGGCGGAGAGGGAAAAGTATCCACAGAGTGAAAAAGCTCCTCACTGTTTTCAGAACTGTTTTGAGGCAGAAAGTGCTCCACTAAGTCACAAACAGAGGGTAGGTCTAATACGCTGCTCTCCTCTGAGTGAGGACTTGGTGACATCTCTTTTCTTTTCATGGTCCCACTGCAAGAGACACAAATGTGATTGAGCTGGGGTTTTAGACCATGAAAATCTAAGCAGAAGACAACACAAATGATCTCCCATTTTTGCACTGCTTACGAGACAAGATAAATGAAGTACAAATATGCTAGAACAGTTTAAGAAAACCAGAACAAGTTTAAAGATGTAAAGCAAGAACACCACCAAAACCCATAGACAACAGGCCTAACTAGGATAAGTAGGAGTTCACAACAAATCTGGCTTTCCTAGAGACTTCCCAGAAGTACAGATTCAGGCCCCAAAACCAGAAAGCTATGGAGTATAATCCCTTCAGGGTATAGTATGTGTGCAATTTAAAAGGAAACATGTTCTACAGGCTCCCTTTCCACTGATACTTCTAAAAGTCACAAATTAAACCCACCCCTCCTGGCCCAGTTCATGAAGTTCAGCACACTCACTAGCAGAAGGAAAGAACATCTTAAAAACTGGTACTCTCAGTCTCACACAGATGGCAAGATTCCCTGGTGTGGAGACACTATGGCATGGCAGCTGTGTCACATGCCCTGTGCAGAGCAATTTGGAAAGCTGTGGTTGAAAGCTCCCCACATCCCATCACCTTCCTCTTGAGCTCTCTCAACCAGTCCATCACTGCAGAAGGCAGGAAAAGAGCAGGACAGGCCTGGCGCTACCCAGCTCCACATCAAGGGACACAGGGGACAGGCTTTTGGAGAGGATGAAACTGAAGTGTTCCAGGCCAGCAGCTTCAAGCACAGCCACACAAGTGTCTGGGGCAGGAGAGAAGTGAAAGGCGAAAACTTGCCTGGGCAGGAGCTCACAGAATTAACAAACAGGAACAGGAAGTAGGAATCCTCCGGATGAAGCATAATTAGTACTGACTCAGTAAGAGGGGCTCTCAAGGAGAGATGCAGAAGAGCCCAAACACCCTCAGTTTCCACGAGGGAATAAACATGGACAGAACAAGAGTGTTTCTTGTGAAAAGTGAATTTCATTTCCCAGCCCTTACAGAGACTCCAGGAGATTTTGTGCAAGTTTCTTCATCTGTTTTGTCTGCTTATATGCCATTAAAAAGAAAAAAAATAAAAAAAAGTTGTGGCTATTTGTGCTGCCCCCTCCACCAGCTGTATCTTTCTGCTATTTTGGTAAAGAGTGACAGAACCAGATCTGGTGGTCAGGCAATGGCTTGGACACTGCAGGCTCACATTAATCTCCTCTTCTATAAAATGAAGAAGGAAACACACTTATCTCACGGGTATTGTCAGTGAAGAATGTTACAGCCACAGGGACAAAGGAAATCCCTGGAAGGAATTAGTATTGAAAAATGAAGTAAATACCCCCTTGTAGAATATTATTCTTTTAACACACCATTCTTTAGGTGCTTCTGTGTGGAGTAAACTTGTAGCTAAGACACAACTCTGACCTTTGCAGATGACGAAATTAAACTCGCTAGCAAACAGAGGGGAGATGTTGGCTGTGATAGGGGAGGAAAAGAGCTGCCTTGCCTTGGAGGTACAAGCAAGATCCATGCATTCACAGGAAGTTTACAGAAAAAAATAGAGTGGGAGGTTAAAAATAAAACAAAGCACACAACCCTCTGCCCCCCAACAGTCACTGCAAAGGAAAGATTCTCCTCCATTCCTCTTCATATCCTAAAACACAGAGGATCTGTGCATAAGGAACATAAGGAGAAAACAGTATTTGAGGAAAGTTTCACGATTTGTGGTACTTTTTAAGTACATGGGTATTTTAGAGAACAAAACTGCCTACTTCAGTTCTTGGCCTGTGAATAAAACCCACACCAAACCCCCAACCAATCCTATCCAAGAGCAAGTAGATTACAGCAAGAGGAGCTGCTGGTGGGGTACCACAGCAACCTAAGGCCATCACTGATATCGGTCACTGTGGTCCAATGTCAGTTGCCCATGTTGGCCTCCTTCTTTGCAGTGCCACAATGGAGCTAACAACATGTGCAGCCATGGGATAATCAGGTTCTGATAAAACAAACAAAAAAATCTCTTAGCTCAACTCCCTCAAATCCTCCTAAATCAAGCATACAGCAGTCCTAGTCCCAAAACTGATGGTGAGATTTGTTTGGTGAGGGTAAGCAAGACCTCAGCTCAGCCCTGGGTCTTCAGGCATAAGAGACACACCATTACCTCTGTGCCATACCTAGGAACAGTACCAACGCAGCAGCAGTCCCCCTGGACAGAGTTCGGAAGGAAACAGTGTGTTACTCCTTCCTCCACGGTTTGTCAATCCCAGCTCACTGGAATGAAACAAACAGGTCAGTTACATGCTTTGCGTCAGCTGATCAGGCTGATGGATGGTGTGACCTTTCAAAGCACACATATCAGACGATGTCAACAGTCAGTCACTGCATATACCACTGTTTGTTGGGTCTGGTACTGAGAAAATTTATTTCTAGGAATCAGAAAAGCACATCTAGTAACGCCCTTGAATCTTCTGACAGCAACAGAGGCCTCCTGGAAAAAGGCTCGTACACTGCAGAAATAAAGCAAAGACTTTCTTTGTAAGGAGGTGTCAGGTGGGCTGTTTATTCAAAACCTATGAAGGAGAAAAGTGAATTAGAGCTGGCATACTTCCTTCCCTCTTGCGGAGGAACGGGTATTTCCCCAACAGGTTTATCTAGCGGTGCGCTGACACCAACACGAGTAGCTTGTGCTGCATCAAACCTCAACCAGGAAATGAGTTTTAAAGAAGGCCACATAACCCAGCATGTGGGGCAAACCATAGGCCCATGAAACCCAAATCCTGCTTCCCACCCTCTATTACCTCACTATTTTCATCGAGCAATGAGGAAAAACACTTTCAGGAGTATAGATTTTGTCAATCCCAGCTCACTGTTATGAGGAAAAGTACTGGAAAGGCACATGAGGAAAAGCACAGGTGGAAAAGTACTGGATTTCCCTCTGGGCCACCCTCAACTGGTTGCGCTGTACCACTACTGGGCATTCCCAAATGCACACTGCCAATCCTTGGTGCAAACACAAGGCACAACACGGGATGTGTGGTGGGCACGTTGGTGGGTGCAAGGCGCTGGCCTTACCGGCTGCTCCTCTTGGCTTTGGGGCATGCAGGAGAGGGGGTTTCTGTTCCTCCCAGTCACGCTTCCTTCCCCTTCCTGCAGGCAGAGACACACATTATTTCAACAAGCACTATTTCTACAGCCAGTTGCTTCACTGCGAAGGGGAACAACAGCACCACAGGGCAGCATCCCCTCCCAGGCCTGGTGTGAGCCCCACAAGCCAGAGACCCCCTCTGCCTCACCATGGCTGCCACCTCCACCCCCCACCCCACCCCCACTTTCCGAGGAGCAAAGCAGGCTGCGGCACCCCACGGACATCGAAACATCATAAAGAATAAGGGGAACGCCAAAAGCACGCAAAGGCTGCCCGGGCCGGTCCGGGCCGTGCCCCCACAGCCCTCCACCCGCGGCCGGAGGACGAGGACGAGCCCGAGCAGGGCGCCCCGGCTCCGATGCCGCCATGTCTAGGTGAAGCAGGCAGAGCCATCTTGGCTACGGGCGGGCGGGCGCTGCTGGAGGGGCCCCGGACTCGGCGATGCGGGGCCGGGAAAGGGGGGAACGGCGAAGCTCAGGGTGAGACGGACCCAGCGACGGCTCCAGAGAGCGCCCCGGGCCGGCGGCAGCGTCTGCGCGGGCAGCGGGTCCGCCCCTGGCGCGGCTGGGCTGGGGCGCGGCGGCGTGTGGCGGGAAGGCAAGAGGGAGGAACATACATGGAGACGATGGGGGGAGGAGGAAGGAGGGGACATCTGAAAGCTGTTTCCCGTCAGGTTTTCCTCAGAACACATTTAACTCGGGTGTAATTCTCTGAATTCAAAATGGAGAAGTTTCGGTACCGCTGCCCGGCGCCTGGTGAGGTGGGGCTGCAGCCCATCTGGCGACCGGCAGGCAGGTTTTTGCTTCAGACCACTCGTTTCACACCGTTGTGGTCCATTCCCCGACCTGAGGCACAGCCTGGAAAAGCTGTGAGCAGCGGCGAGCAGAGGGCTGTGCTGGTGGGTATGGGAAACACCGTAGTGGGGCCTGGGGCAAACCCAAACACAGCTCTCACCAGGACACGAGCAGGTGGGTAGGCTGTGAATCTTTCTTCAACCAAGCAGGTGAAGAGGCAGCACGGTGGAAGTACTGCAAACCCTGACGAGTGTCTGAAGGGGGACTATAGGGATGCTGGAGAGGGACTCTTCATTAGTGACTGCAGTGATAGGTCAAGGGGTAATGGGTTCAAACTTAAACAGGGGAAGTTTAGATTGGATATGAGGAAGAAATTCTTTAC
>JAOEHX010063390.1:9606-27474 GCA_025448015.1 Bolborhynchus lineola | reverse complement strand
CTTACAGTAAAGAATTTCTCCCTCATATCCAATCAAAACTTCCCCTGTTGAAGTTTGAACCCATTACTCCTTGTCCTATCACTACAGTCCCTAATGAAGAGTGCCTCCCCAGCATCCCTATAGGCCTCCTTCAGATACTGGAAGGCTGCTATGAGGTCTCCACGCAGACTCTTCTCCAGGCTGAACAGCCCTAACTTTCTCATGCTATCTTCATACAGGAGGTGCTCCAGTCCCATGATCATCCTCGTGGCCTCCTCTGGACTTGTTGCAACAGTTCCATGTCCTTTTTATGTTGAGGACACCAGAACTGCACACAATACTCCAAGTGATCCTGATTGGTCTGTACATTTAGTGAGTTGTCCTTGGATATTATTAGACGAAGATGCAACACATTTGCAAAGTGTGCTTACGCTCTGTTTTCTTGAGTTGCTAAAGACTTCTGCTTATGGGAATAGAGTGTATTCCTGGGGCTGACTGGCATCCTGGATTGCTTATTATAGAGTGAGATAACCTCTACAATATCAAAATGCAATTTTTTGCCAAGTTTGTGAAGCAAGTTACTGATGAGAAATGCGCCTTCTAACCCTCTGGATCTCCTCTGGGTCTTCTCTCAGTGCAGAACCCAACTGGGGAAGTGGTTTGCTGCAAAATAACCCTCAGGGTGAGAAAGGCAGAAAAACAGCTCCTCAGCCTGGTGTGATGGATACAAACAGGCTGGCTGGTGTCCCTAGAGATACATTTTCCCTAGCAGAAGGGACAAATTCTTTTATTTCTCTGACATTGGCTAGATAAATGAATGTGCAGCTCTGGGATCTTAGCTAAAAGAGAAGCAATCAAAAATCTGGCCTGTGCTATATATGCCTTCTTCTTGGTCATCATGTCTCAATAGAAATTCTCTTCTGACATAAGAATTGGTTAGTTTTGTCTGTATGATTGTTTGGATGGAGGACAAACTGCATTCATATTTTGCTGCTTGTTTTTAAAACAGCTATCCTAATAATATGAGAAGTTCTGCTACAAAGATGTATTTTATTTTAAAGTGGCCAAATTGAGAACTGGTCTATTGCAGCAACCAGCAAACCCGCAGGAGCTAAGGGAAACAGAATTGTACCCTGCTGAGCATCTATGTCTGCTGTGCAAGTAGCGAGAAAAGGGGAGGTGGGCTTCTCCTGGCTGACTTCAGACATTATAGGCCCTAATGCTCACTTGTCTCCTGACCCCTTGCTGCTCCTGCCACAGCTAACCCCCTCTTATCGCAGTGCCTTCTCTTTACCTTTGAATTTTCTCCTTCTCATCATGCTGAGTGTGTCCTATTTGGAGTATGAGCACATCTATGTAGAAGTTGCAAAATAAGAGGGGAAGCATTAGGGTCTGTTGACCCTCTATAACACCGAGGAAAATCTGAACCCAAGTAGGCTTCATACTGTCTTATGTAAAATTACTCTCAAGCAGTATATATATATATATATAAAAAAAATGAAATGAATAAAAAGTGAAGCTTTCTTCTGTGTCCCCTCCCCCCCCCCTCACCTCCTTTCCCCGGATCTAAGATGAAGAATCAGCAAAGAGAACGATGATAGCCTTAGGCAAAGTGCTGCAGAGATGAGACTGTAAAAGAAGAAAAGAGAAAGCTGAAAACTTTCAGCACAGTCTGTCAGCCTTGGGCACTGAATATGAACCTGCAGGTCTGGGAAGACCTCATCAGTGTCTAACAGTTGTGCTTTTCTCTGCAAGCCTTTTGTAATCTCTGCTGCAAATTAAGTTTTGATAGTTAAATAAGCATGTGGGGCAACTGGATGTGGTTTTTTGATCTCTCTTGTGTATATGCACTGCCTGTATTTTTCCATGGATCACTTGCCTGTACTGTGTTATATCACTGGGCAGGTTCAGCACAGTTATTAAAGAGTGGCCATGTGGGAGCTGATAAAACCCAACGCTTAGATACATTTTTCTCTTTAAAGAGATCTAACATGCAGGCAAGCCTCAGGGTGAGCTATGAAAGCATTAGAAGTGTCTAAAGTAAGAAGTATTTCAAACTAATGCTATTGCAATAAAATAATTGTCTGGTATTGATTGGTTTAGACTGCTGACTAAAACTGTGCTGCATCAAAATGCTGCAATGCTAGTATATCAAACAATACTGACTTTGAAATAAGGGTACTCTGAAGCTACTGGGCCATACTCATTGTTACATCACTTCCATTTATACTGGTGTGAAATTGATTACAGATAAAACATTTATTGCAGTATGGTAGAAGATGTCTGTGATTTAGTGTGTTTGGTTAAACAGGACTAATGTTGCTTAATATTAGATTTATTAGTATGTCAGTGAGACCACAAATTTAACCCAGTTCTTCCCTGATGGAGACGTGCAGAAAATCGAAGAGTTCTTTCAGGTTTGAATGTAGTAAAAAGTTAAGTTACAGAATGTTTTTTATTTTTTCTGGAGCTGATGCTGTGTAATCGCGACAGGGACCTTCCATAAAGTTTTATTCTCTTGTGCCAGATGCACATACCTCATCACTGTTCTGTTTTCTGGTTGCAGCACCTCTGCAGCAGCCCAAACTTCAGTCTGTTTAAGACATTCTTTAAATGTCCTAATTCAGACAGTCCTAATTCTTTTAATTTCTTCACATTCTTTAAATGTCCTAAACAGACACTAAGAAGGTAGGGTAAGAAACACATAGCTAAGCGTAGGTAAAGAGATAGATGACATATAATATCACATGGTAAGATAAAATTTATCTATTTGACCAGAGGCATAAGAATAAATTTTTTCTTTTAGTAGCTGGGTCAGATGTCTAGTGTGAAACATCATATTTTAAAGACAGCATATTTAATCTAGTAATATTAATTAATTGAATTATTTTGGGTATTGTTAAAAGGTAATAAAAAGGCAAGTAAAACACAAAATCACAATAAATCCATTAACAACATGCCTGTTCAATTGTTTCTTTTCATCTGATTATGCATGAATCATTAAATTCCTACAAAGAAACACTACCCCCAAAATCATCTTTGAAATAGTTTGTTGCTTTTTCTTTCAGTTCTACTCATGAGGTAGCCTAGGAAGTATAGAAGTAAGTTGCTCCTGTTTCTTTATTTCTGATTTTTGTTTCTTTGTACTTGCAAACAGTTTTAAAAGAATAGGGAAGTGAAACCTGTATTTCATACAGTGATGACATGATCTGGTAGGTTCTCAAATGCCATACACGTGCAAATCAGAAGTGCTTGAAATAATTTCAACTACTCCTAGAATTACACCAGGGAGAAGAACATAGAGGGACTTGACTATAGTTACTGCTTTTAATTAGGAAATGTCTCAGAGACCTCAGCAGTGAAATGCAAATGAGATTCCTAAGTCAATATAGGAAATGCAACAGAACCAGCTTTAAGAAGATGTACTACCTAGAGGCATTTTGACATCCATTGTTAACTTCCTACTTTTGACTTCTTTCATTATGAATTCACAAATCCCAAACCTGTTGCATCTTATGAATTTAAAGGGTTAAACTTCGACCTTTTTTAATTTATATTGGAGGTAATAGCTTGAGCTTTTACCTAAGCTGACCTAAGAACTTGGAAACCCCTAAAAGAGCAGAGTGACCTTGTGAGAATCAGTGCATATGAGCTTGGAACACTGATCATGAGATTAACCACCCACTCAGATAGTGGGTGGTTTTTCCAAGCCTCATTTATCAAGGAAGAAAGTAAGTTATGGGTTTGGGGACTGCCATGCATACCGTTTTATCATATGCAATTTGGCTACCAGCTAACCACCTTATCCCATGAATATGACAGCCTGAGTAAATTTTTTGAGCTCTCCCTGCTGGGTAGTGTGGCTGTATGGTGGTGATCTCCCCTGGAACTTGGATCCTCTCAAGTTTGCTTCTCAAGGAAGAGTGACTTTTCTACTAACGGCAGATCTTTGGATGAGTCCGGTTTGAGTTCTCTCGAACTTGCAACTGGACTGCATGCCAGTGAATTCACCCTTTGAACTGGAACAGCTCTCAGGATTTGAGATTCCTTATCTGAGGCTAAGAGCAGCTTCAAAACCCAAGGCAGAGAGACCTCTTATTCACAACAGATCCTCAGTAGGCTCTGGATAGTGTGTTATATTAATAAAATTCATGCAATTAATTCCTTTATACGCACTGTTGTCCAAAACTAAGATTGGATCCAGCCACTTCATCAGGAGTTTAGAGGGCAAGGGTGTCCCACTCTGAACCTTGTGACTCAGTGGGAAGTCCTCCCTTAACCTTTTACATCTTCAGTCCATGTATGTATATTTTTAGCTCCATTCCACATTTCCTTTTGTATGTTTCATCCATGCAGTGATAGTGAACCTTGCAACTGAACTTTAAGTCTAACTCTGACAAATTCATATTAAAACAACTTTTGTTAATACCTTTGGTTATGATTTTTTAAGAGCTCTACATCACTCATCTGTGACAAATTTCTGTAGTTGGCAAGATCCTAGATTGGGGTTTGTGACAATACTACTGATGTAAAAATAGAACACAGTGTTTAAATTTCTTTTTTTTTAGGGAAACAACAGAATAGTAAATTTTCTGCTAACAGTAGTATTTTTTATGGGTTACAATATCTGATTACAATGTTTATTGCCTAATTTATATAAAGCTAACTACTGCAGAGAAAAGGAGATAAATAGTATTTATTTTGTTACCCATGGGAGATTTAATGATAATTGGATTATCTTCAGTTCAATGACACATCTCTAAAGTAAACCAAAGTAAAGGAATTTCAGCCTCTTTAAAAATCATTTCCACTATGAAAGCTTATGAAGTGACCATTTAAACTAACTTCATACTAGTTTGTTTTCACTCAAAATGTTTTCCCTTAAATGAAATCCCCTCCATCAAGTACGTGTAAAAAGAAGGTATCTATATAAATAAGACAGATAAAAGTATGTTTTTCTAATATTTTTTGTTGAACAGGTCAACACTGATTTTCTTTACCTTGAATTAATTTTGTAGCAGATCTGTTCTTACAATCTTTGGTTCCTCCTGTCTTAAACCAACATTTTGTCAGAGAAGAACTGGATCAAATTTCTCTGAGTTGACAACCACTTGGAATGACTACAGAACAAAATCTTTTTTCCTTACATCCACAGAAAGCTGATTAACAGAGGAATATTTCAGTTACTTTGAAAATCAAAAACCAAAACCAATTTACATAAACAAGTTTATAATTATAGAACACTCTATAGAATAAAGATATATAGCATGATAGCCAAATTTCATTGTACTTTGGAATGAATCTCAGAGTCATTTTAGAGGAGGTTGGTGTAATATAATGTGTGTGCATAATCAAATTTGAACTGAGACTTTAGATGAAAATTGGTTTCATGCTCATGAGTGGTGTGTGGCTGAAGGTTAAAAAGAATATTGTCTTCAAAAAAGCTATAATAAAACTGCTTGTGTTTGAGGCTGGGATTTCATCCTATATACCTGCACTTAAGTGCATCATCATATTCTTGACTGCAATATTTTCATTATCTTTCATATAACTAAGCTATCTCATTGTTTCATCTGAAACCTTGTTGAAGAGAAATCAAGTTGAGAATATACTATAGCTTTTTGATACTTTAATATTTCTACAATGGTTACTATTCTTTTTCTTTAAACATGTTTTCTTGACTTTAAAGTGCAAATTTTGGAGTCGTAAGTAATACGTTAATCAGTACAGCACGTCAGTGAGATAATTTCTGTTGATTCTGGGACTCTACTAAATAGCCAGCTTAAGCCGTTAGAGAAATAATTATTAAAGGAGATAACATTTGGATTGGAGAAATCAAGTTTCAATAAAATTGGGTTAAAGATTTGAGAAGGAAAGGAAAAAGGAGAATTTAGAATAGAGAAATGAAACCTATAGGCTGGGTAAGTGATTTTCTCATAATATATGCTACATGCTATAATAAGTACACAGGTGTTGAAATGGTTGACATAGCACACAAGACAGTAAGACTAATATAATGATTGAGCAAAACAAAACCCACGTTAATCAGAATTTGGATTGCTACATAGTATTTTACAGCATCTTCTCTGCTGCTGGCAGGTCTGGAGGATGTATGTAGAGAAATAGGCGTGGTTGGCTTGTGTTAGTTTAAACAACATAAAATTCATTCACTTGATATTCACCTCTGAGCTCTTCCAATGTTAATTTAAAGTTGCTGTGGACATAGTAACAAATCAAATGGGCTGTTCATTTTAGTTTAGTATTAGTCAAATATGCCCTTTAAAGTCTTTTCACCTTGGTGTTCTGTTCATATTTTGTAGGTGACAAGAATAGTATCTCTACAATATTGGGAAAAGTGAAATGAATTCTGTGTACTTTCATTTAGGTAAACTGTTTCAGTGCAAGCTAACACCTAATAGGGATGTTTACTTCTTAAATAAGTTCTCTCAGAATATATTCTATCACTTATTAGTCCTCTACAGAAAATGATAGGACACTTTGTTGCTCTTACTGTAAGTGTTATGAGTAAAATGCTCACCCACTCTGAATTACTCAAATATAGGTCTCTGTTTCTGGAGCCAAATGTTTGCTGACTTAAAAAAATTCTTTTTAATAGGTTTTGATAGGTAAAGTAGTACATTTGTATATGGGGCTTTGAATCTAGAAGGTTTTCTTTTGAAAATGTTATCTTATTGTGAGATTTTTGAATTGACTAAGGTTTTTTCTGTCACATAAAATTAGCTGAACTTTTGGTCCTCTACATGGATGCTATTTTCCTGAATACTGGTAACAATTGTGTAGTTTCAAGACATAGTCTGGAATTAAAGGGCTTTAAACACATCATATTACTCCATGATGTATGTAATTTTGTAGAGTTCAGCCTCTACAAAAATATTACCTTGGTTACAAGAAATAGCTTGAAAATACACATTCTTGAAAGTTCAAAAGTCAGAAGGTTATGAGGAAACACTGAGAAATCTTTGTGAAATCTGAGCCAAAATATATATTTTAAAGTGTGTGCTGTATTTTAAAGCGTGTGCAAGTACAAATGAATATAATAATTCTTATGGCACATTCCACTTCTGTGGTTTTTTTTGTTTGTTTGTTTTTTTGTGTCTTGGAGAGATCAAGCAAGTCTGGGGACTCCTAAGAGGAAGAGAAGTACAATACTTGGAGGATTCTTCATCCTGAATATCCTCCCAAACCTTTACCTTGTCTAACCGCAGACAAGCTGGAAAGCTTTACTCTTATAAATGAATATACACACTATAAATTCCTTAGGGTAGGAATACTGTCAGTTTCTTTACAATATTCTGCATAGCAGTGTGTCTGTGCTATTTTATAGCAGTAGAGCCAGTAGGAGCAACTAGAAAACTGTCTTATTTTAGGTAAGAATCCACCAAGTAAATCTAATTGAGAAGAAAATGGCATGCCAACTGAGAGAGCTTTTGATGAATCACTGTTCAGAACCTGCCAAGAAAGAGGAAGAATAAGGTACCCTTAGATGCAGCCTTGTTTTTGAGAATGGTAGGAACAGTGCAACAACAGTCTGACTCTCCAAATTGCTAGAAACATAATACAACTGGAAAGCTTCCTGCATGTCAGACAATGAAGGAGGCTTATGCAACTAAGAGTTGTGAGAGAGAGATTAGCTACAGTGGGAAAAGGATACCAAAAGCAATTCATCCCTATTCTTTAGAGAGGTATATAGGTTGTGTCATCAAGCTGGGATTGTAGCATCAAAAGCAGGATCAGAATGTCTCACTTGTGTTAGACAGTTCTGTAATTTCATAATGGCTTTCAGCTGTGGAAAGGGAGAAAAGAGGAGGCAGAAAAAGCCTAAATCGTTTTGCTTTGTGAGAGCCAGAGCTGTATGTATCCTGATTATCAAAGTTTTCATGACGTTGCTCTGATTAGAAAATTTATCACAAAAGCCTTGTAAGACTCCTGGCACTGCTGAAAATTTTGTCTGGTCTGTCCAGTGAAGGAGAATCTTCCAATGGCCAAGAAGGGTGGGTTTGTGCATGAAAATGACATAAGGACTTCTCATCCTCCTTTTTACTAATAATCAAAATAAGAATTAAACCAAGTCTTGTAAGTAGTTCCCTTCCCTTTTGACCTTGCTAGTATTCTACATGAAATTGTTGTCTAATTGCAGAACTAGGGACTAAAATCCACACAGGCTGACTCATGGACTGACTTAACAACTTTAAAAACAATTATAACTTCCCTTCTGAGTTTCTGCAGAAGATCCTGATCATTCCTGATTAATTCAGAAGTTTTGCTGCTTTCATTCTTTCTTTTGTGGGGCAGATTCAAGCTCAGAAAGAATAGCTGCACAAAATTATTTTCCTATGCTTTTGATTAGCATGTGAAAGATATTAGATTTATGCATACATCTATTCTGTAAAATGTAACCTCAAGAATATTAAAGATACAGCCTACACTAGAGGAAATCAATATTAGACATTTAAGAACACTACATCTTTCTGTTCTCTGACATGTATACATTCCAATTAAAAATATATGGTATTCATACTACAGAAGAAGTTTAATTGAAGGAACTATTAAAATATGAAGAAAGTTTTTAGGGAATTTTATTTGACATATTGTATAGCAAGGGAGCAAAAGGTATTGCCAAGTGATACGGGGCAAACAGAGCTCTGCAGTTCTAAAGACAAGGATGAACAGAGTGAGTTTTATGAGCATGTCTGGATAAAGGCTTTGATTTTGAAGTTTTTGCATGTCAGGGATAATGTTAGTTCTCCCGAGTCCTGTAGTGCTGCTTTCTCCAAAAACACTGGACCAGCTGAAGAGAAAGACTGTCGAGCTGCAGCTTCCTCATGGGTTTGATACAGATAGTCGAGCTGTGAATTTTGACTCTGCATAGTCTTGAATGTGTCAGTGGACATGGATATGAATTAGTGTCATTTAGACAGTCTTCTGAGCTCCCAGAGTACTAGGAACACTCCTGCGTGCATGAGAATTTTTTTTTGTTATTATTTTTAAATGTTTCAAATAATAAAAAAATGTATCTGTCAGTGTTTTCTGGAGCCGTTTTAGTTCAGTAATTGTGTACAGGTTTGAAAAAAGACATAACTAAAATGCTGGCTTACACATTTATAAGAATTACTCATTTAAATATATTCAAATTCAAAGGATTCATGGAGTGCCAACTGCAAAATCAAGCAAACAGGCTAATGAATTGTAACAAAGCAAAATTTGAAAGAAAAGTATTTGTATATTGGAGTTGGACTTTGTGGAGACAGGTGGCGTGGTGCATAGTGAATAGCTAATCAACAGAAGATTGGTCTTCAGAGGCTGTTTCCCATTAGACTTTCCTCTGTAAGCACTTACTGGTTGACCTCAAAGCGCTGCATCCTTTTGAAATATTGGCTTATTACAGGTTATCTTATCCTCAGGTAACTGGCATCATCATAAATTAATAAATTGTGTATATTTACTTCTATTGCAGTACTAAGAGTCATCTTTAGAGACATAACAATGCTCCTATTAATGTCAGGAAGGGCTGTGTAGGAGAGGAACTGGGATAGTGAGCAACTAAAAATTATGAGAAAAGACAGAAAAGTGTGGCTACTAAATACATCAGCAGAAAATTGATCATGCTTTTCCAAGCACCTGTCCTTAGCAGCAGTGAGAAAATTATACTTACAGATGTAAAGATTTTCAATAATGGAAAACAAAACTAAAAGGTGACATTTTGGATGCCATGTCACCTGATAGTTTTTAAGTGTCTTCAAAGTGCAAATTTTTCCGGGGAGTTGGAATTAATTTATTTCAACTTTTGTTTCATTGAGAGCTAAACCTCAGTCTATGTGTCTTAATATACCTCCAAACAGCAACATGTAGTGCTTTATCAGGTAATACTGCTGTTGCCTCCATCTTCGTTTTTGAGCTTATGGTAACAGAACATATGGAAGGAGACCAGAAATGAAAGAAACTATATAATATCTTAATGCTAAAAAAGCATGGAAGCACTTAGAACAGTAAAAATTAACACAAGTTTAGTCCTCTGGAAGCTTACACACTTAGTTCTCTTGCAGCCTTGCAGAGCTGCAAGCAGAAATTTGGAGCCAATGCACTTAGAAAGAAATGCGGACTTAAGTCTGTTCCACCGAAGTGCAAAAAAGTTTAAATGCTCATAAGCCAACACAATTTATTTGTGGAATGCGAATTTGGACAGCAAGTCAAACAATGAAATTATGCAAACCTTATTCTATAACACTTCAGATACTCAATGCACACTCAAATAGTTTGAATTATACTTGTATTCAAGGATAGTAGCAGAGTGAAACTGTAATCTAGGGCACTTTTAATGATCTTAGACAAAATCATTGCAGAATTACTAGGATCAACATTTTTGAAGGTAGTTTCATTTTTTTTCTTCCCTTTACATGACTTTTTATTTTTCAGGCAGTGTGACATCTTTTCAGAGAAAGAGGAATAAAGCCTACAGCAATCCAGTTTTAGAAGCTGCTGTGAACAGTGCAGTTGACTGACATTGTTTGCCTGAACTCTCTGCCTTGCAAGAGACAAAGCTATGAATTATTTTTCTGATTATATTCCTTGCCTGTAGGATGGTTTAGTGTCCTTCATACTTGGACATTGCAAGCAGCCTCTGAATAGCTGATGAATGAGATGCAATGGTAATAGCAATTAGCAGTGTTTCAAGAACTGAATGTATATGAACTGTACAGGCAGACAAGACTGGGTCAGCATTGGGGAGGTTATAATACACAGAATTGAAGATGCAGCTGTGGCTCTGAGTGACAGTGACGGTCTTCCTCTCTCGCAGATTAGAAAAGATGAAGGGCTGCATGGCAGAAAGCATGATGAGTCTTTTGAAGAGGACCTGAACAGTGAGAGAGTACTTAGTTCATAGGAGGAACTGGCTTCAGGGTACTGTATCTCTGCAGTACCCCCAAACATGATACTTAGCCTTAATGTACAGCTGAACCCCTGCAACTATTTCAGAAGAGATGCTATTAATCATAACTTTGTAGTTGAAATTTTTCTACCTGCAAACTTTCTCCCTCCCTAAGAAGGATGTAATTATTTTGGCAAAAATAGAAGCACTCTAAATCTCTTTGAAACAATTAATTTTTAACAGATATTTTGTTTTAACACAGATGCAAAAAAGCCAGGTTTATTGGCAACTTTGTTAACCAGACCCAGTCTGTCATTATGCTAAGCATTATGTAATGCTAACAAAATAGAGTTGGTGCCTACACATCTTATGCTAACTGATGCATTTTACAGAAATACAAATACCAATTCCAAAAGCAAATAACCTGCAGAACAAACAGCAAAATATTAATCCCCATATTGCAGTCCTATCAAATAACTATGCAAGTATTTGTGAACTTGCAGACCAGTTCAAATGTCAGGGCTTATCTACAGCAATATAAGCAGGTATGCAGGTGCCAGAATACAAAGGTGGACCAGTAAGTCCACCCAAATAACCAATGGCCTGATTAGCCTGTTACTATAGTTATCTGCAGGCACACACTAGTGCAATCCAGACTACGTAGTGCAGTTTAGAAATTAAACACTGATGTTCCACCATCATTTCATGTCAAAATCTAATTCTTGTATCATATTTAATTATAAACCCAGAGTTTATTATCAGCCATTAGTATTCTGTGTGTTTTAGCCTTAAATTAGGTTCAGCCTTCAGCGGGTTTCAAATTTAGAAACATACCTTTTTGTTTATCCACATATTCATACATTGCTTGGGTCATGTCAAAGAGCAGAAGAAAAATATCTGACTTTATATCTCTTGAATTGCTGTTCATTTTAACGTAATACATAGAAAGTGTAAAATTGCAAGAAAAAAGAGGACTTTGAAGTTTTTTCTTACCTTTTTAATGTGTTCCCATTGCACATAAGATAAAAGCAGCCAAAAATATTTCCACATCCAGTTGCTTTTTAGTGTTCACTTGATTCTCAAGAGGAAAAAAATAAACCACCAAGCTTCTGTACTTAGGTCCCCTTAGCCTTATTAGGAAACGTAACAGGATTTTTCCAGGAGAATCAGAAAACTGACAATTTCAAAAAGGGTGAACATGGTGCTGAGGAGTTGAAGCGTGCTTTAAAAATATAGGGCAAAAAGTTAAGTGTAAAAGTGGACTACTCTGACTCTTGTTTTCAGACCACCTTCCTAGTCTTTTTGCTTTTGCACATTATGGACTTGTACTTCACTAATCCACTCAAGGTCACTTATGGAATTCTGGTCCAGTAAAACTTGGACCAGCACCACCTAAAATCATTTATCTCTGTCTCTTCTAGCATATGGATATGCATGCTTGGTAAGGAACTTGGATTATATTATTCCTGTATTTTGTAGTGTGGTAGGAAGCAAAATTTAAGGCATTTCTGCTGCTTCCTTCTGCTTTCTGTGTAAGCAGGATATGTTATGTCAGAACGTATAAAAAGGTTCACTCATAATTGGGTTACTGAGTTTATGTATGGTCTGTGAATGTGCTGGATGAGTATCTAGAACATGGATTTTAAAAAATAGTGGTAGACTGCATGTTTTGGTCTCTCCCCCCACGAATGGTGATTTACAACTGTTAGATTTCTTTGGACTTTCAATTTTTGTCTTTTTCTGTCTTTTTTTTTTTTTTTTGTTTGCTTGTTTGTGTTTATTTATTTATTTTCATTCACTATTTCACTGTGCCTTAAAATAAATGTAAAGCTTAAAAATCATAAGTTTTTACCTGAAAGAATATTGAAATGAAAGTACTTATAAGGAGGATCTAGTTACAACATGAAAAATAGAATGTCATAAATCCTTCACTTTTAAAGAACCTTGTTTTGATTTGAAGTTTAATTAAATTGCTCCTTAGATGTTTGAGCTCAAATGGAAAATAAAGCTCTGAGTATTAACCTAGATCCTATAAACCCTTTCTCCTGTGATAATTTCTTCTTCATCTGAACAGTCTTACTGATGTCAGTGGCTTGAGTCCTCATCTGCCTCAAAATATATAGCACAATTCCCATGGAAATTAGCTTTTGAAATTTAATCAGACTATATTATGGCCACATAATATGCCTATATTAGTCTTCCCTCTATACAAGACATGGGAAAAAGTTTCTATGACTGACCCACTGATAGTGGAGACTGTGGCTGTCTGGAAGGATTAGAGATGGTGATTCTCTTGTTTGTGGAGGGCTACTCTAAGACGTACTGTATGAGGTGTGATCAGTGTATCCTTAACCATGCATATGTTTGCACCACTGCTTAGCCTCTCTGCAGCATGCTGGGGATTTCCGAGCTGATAACAGATGCTGTGAAAAGTATCTGATGATTCACAATGGGTATTCAGTCACTATATATGAACATGTAGTGGTCTCGGGAATGTCCATTAAGAAAAGGCCACAAAACCAAACCCAACAAACACACACTTAAGGGATAAAAAAAAATTTCAGAATCTTTCCAGAGAGGTTGCCAGATAGGAAAAGAAAACATGACGGGGGAAAAAGCAAATGTATGACAGGACTAGTCATAAATGCCAAGTATAAATAGGGACAGATTTGTTAAGAAACAGTTATTGATTCTTGTGCCTTTCCATTCTGTTTTGATTGATACCTTCTATTCCTTCCTCCCACCAACAATTATTCATTTCTCTTTTTTCTTGCAGCAGCATTCCTATTTTCTTCTGTGCATAAAGCATGACCCCTCAGATTTCAGCACTGCTGAAATCCTTCAGAACTGGCTTCCCCTGCACTGCCTCCATATAATTAGCTGACTAAAGTTGAGCAATGTGTGTAGGTGTACTTACCAGAAGTAAGGAAATAAGAAATGTGAATTTTATGTGTTATTCTTCTTACATTGCCTGTATCCTCTATGAATGTTCCTTATGGATGTTCTGTATTAGGAACTAAAACAATCCAGGGGGAAAAAAGTAGGCCAGAGATTGCTTAACTGATTAGAAAAGGGTGCTAAGTGTGTGGAGCAAGAAAGCAATGAAAAATACATTAAAAAAAAAAAGATTCAGGTGGAAATTCTGCAAGTATATTTTGCTCTTGTTTCTGCTTTTTATTCCTTTGTGGAAATAAGGAAGATGTTAAGTTTAAGTTCAATCTGAAGCTCTTAGTTATATATTCAAAGCATTCATCTTTGTGGTGTTTTGCTCTCTTTACCTTTTATAAAATTAAAGCGGTATTTTGAAATGGAAAGTGTAAAATTCAATCTGAAGTGTTTCAGAAATTTCATTCCCCATATGTTCAATGAGATTATTCAGTAAATTGATATGAATTTAAATATTTTTTGAGTGCCAAATACACTATATATTCAAAAATTGCATACTGTGTCAAAACACGTGAGTGTAGTAAATAGGTAGTTTAAAACAACAAATAATTAAGAGCTTATAGACTAAATAGAATCCTAGTGTTCATGTAGTGTTTCTAGTGTACTGGAACATAGCACAAAAGTCTAAATGAAATTAATCACTGTGATAAAACTGAAGTGAAACATTACTGTAACCTTTTTGAAACAATGCATTTTGACATTTCTAAAATGAAGCAAGAGCCAAGAATTCAAGTAGACTTTTCCCACTGAAGCTGTCATAAAAATCGACAAGTTCTCAAGACACATTTTGAAGGAGAATGCATTATGCTTTCTAGTTAGAAAATGGTACTGTTGTTTATCAGTCTTTTTGTTACTTGACAGTACTGTTAGAGATTTGGAAACTCAGAGCTTTGGCCTCACTTGTCTTTTGTTTTATAGCCATGTATTTTTTTTGAACACTTTTTCACCTTTAGTAATTGAAGTTCTGAGGCACAGGATTATTTTACATTGATGATGCACTTCTAATCTGAGGCTTAACTTCAGCTGGTCCAGGGAACCACTACACCTCCAGAATGCAGTGGCATGATGGTTATAATGAGCGATTGTACATCAGTCCTTGTAAATTTTAAATTTCATTCACAGTATTCTCCTTCTATGAGAAAGCATTTTAGTCAATTAAGTGTGCATTTACTAGAGAGGCATTTATTAGATGAAGACGCCTCCTGAGTTACCACCAACCATTTTGGAGTTTGATTGGATATGTGGACAACTGGTACTGTGCTTCTGCACCACAGCTGGTCTCAGGTCCCCAGGTGACTTTTCATGGAGAGAGATGGAATCTAATTTTTTTTTTTTTTAATGGTAAGGTAAACTACTGCAAAATACACATTTAAGAGATTACTACTTACGCTATTTGCAACTGTGTACAGGTGTCCAAGTTATGATTGATAGTAACCGTCAGGTAGGTGTTTCTCTTTTGCTTTTTGTATTTAAGTCTCAGTAACTTACTGTTGCAGTCAGACACAAGCAAGTTTGACAGAATGTCATGAGCCAGATTCTGTTCTCTGCTTTACTTGTCTAAAGAGGAAGTCACTCTACTGCAACAAATGCAGTCACATTATGGAAAAGCTAGTGTTGGAGCAAATTCAGACACAGAATAGAATCCTGCTGATCTAAATTCCAAGGTGATGTTGTACAGTGAAGGAATGATGTGTGGCTTTTCAAAGCTAAATCTAGATAATAAATCTCGTATTGATTAGATCTTGGCAGATGAATGAAAGGTCTTACCAAGTGAGTGCTAATAGACAGACTGACTGGTTTTCATCTCTGAAGTGATCAAACTGGTATTTCACATACATAAAGGAAATACTACTTTTACTTTTGATGGCTTTGATAAAAGTAGTTTAAAAGAATGCTCTAATTTTTTTAGATTTCCCGCAAGAATTTGTTATATGACAAAGCCTGAACAACAAAAGCAAAACCCCAAAGTCATGGCATGAATAATAAAGTGGCATAACAAGGAAGGCATTCTGGATCGAATCCGAAGTCCATTTTAATGAATTCAACATCTTTTCTTGACTTCTCTTAAGTCTCAGAAGTTCTTACTGAAGGAAGAACTTGGTGCATATGTGCTGTTGTACAGGATTTAAAATATTTCATTTTTTTTGTTCTATTTCTTGTTGCAGTTTCTAATGATTTTAGGTATGCCTATGAGTGTCATACTGAAGAAGGTCTGACTGCAGACCTGAAAAGGACAATGTGTTAAACTCTGAAATGTGGATCAGCGTGAATAGTTTTTGTTCAGAAACACAACTTTGGAATTGGGAGATGAATTTTGGAAACTTATCTATAATAGACTTTAAGCAAGATATGTAATTTTTAAATATCATAAGAATGACTGTAAGGGTTGCAAGTGATTCAAATGTCTATTATGATTTAAGCCAGAGGAAGGTGAATGGTGCTTTTGCCATCATGTTGAGCCTTATTTTATATATTAATTGTGAACTGTAATGAGAATAGCTGGGTGGCAGGTTACCTCTGTACATAGCAGATTTGAACTTGATATTGGAATGCTGGATTTGCCTGCTGCATGTAGATTTGTGAAAGGATAATAGAACCCTGAATAAGGAGAAGAGCTTTAGAAGTCATATGAGAAAAAATCAAAGAGGTTAATTTGTTAAATTTATTTAAATCAGCTGACCAGATGTCTTGTGTCCTATTCCTCCTAATTTACTTACATCTGCAGTATTTCTGAAGAAAAGTAAGTTTTAAGTGCAGATGTAAAAAAATAAAAATTAGCAGAAAAAGACATAGCAAGAATTATGCTTTAACTTAGAAGAAAGTAAATGGTTAACACACACTTGGAAGATGTAAAATCAGCACAGCCAGAGTTCTATGACACAGGTTACAAATTAAAAGTGACATCTTTTGATTTTCTCCTTGGAGTGGAGAAATGTTGAGTTTTGGATTTCTTGATGTCCTGTACCCCAGCCCTGCAATGTGAGCTCCTGGCACACAGCACGGTATGATACAGGGCATTTTCTTCACTTTAACAGGTTATCCTGTTGACTTCTATACTCAAGAGCTTCCTCAAGGGCGTTGTTGGAGTGGAGATATTTTTTTTCTACATTCTGTAGAAGTCAGTTGATAATAAAAACAAATTCTGAATGTGAATGTTCATTGAACATTTCACTACTGCAAGAATAACAGTTACCATTTCAAAACTTGAGACTGATTTCAGGAAACACGGAAAGGTTTCAACTGTGATTGAAACTCCACTCTGTCATCCTCCTTTTCAGTACCTTTTCTTACCAGGATAGTTTCCCAGGTGTGCTCAGATCCACTTTTTTTCCAGCAGGGAAAATTATTTATCGGTATGCTCTGTCAGGTTCCTATACAAATTATTTTGATTCAGAAACCCATTGACTGACTGAAAACTGTATGAAGTTAGGATGTATATACTATTTTTCTTTCTAAATGGAATTATCACTATCTATAAAATATAAAGAAGTGGGAGAGATGTTTTTCAAGGGAAAATAAAAATCTGAGTTAAGGTTAGATTTAAACCTCCAAATTAGTTGTCCAGTTGTCAGGAAAGCAGTTTGCACTTTTTGAAGATAAGCCAAGTTTCCTCTCAGGAGTGACTTATTTGCAGGATGACACTATCAAATGCACTGCACCCTTGTGTTAGGACATTTACTGTAAAATAAGCATGTAACTTTAAAATAGCTGTGCTGTAAGATAAGAACGCATAGTGAAATGCTGAGCTTTGACTACAGTGTATTTCTCTTAAATACATACAAATAGACAAACATGTTCCTAATACATTCTGCTTAGATCCTTACTACAGCTCTATAATGTGTTCTTTTAATGACCAGGAGCTGCTGCAGTGTGCCTTTTTAAATTCAGTTTGTGTGCTGCAGAATTCTGAGCCAGGTGCACAAATGTTGTTGAGGTACTTTTATAGGAATTACATTTCTGTCTTACTTTTATGTGCTGTGGTAGAAATGTCTGCCATAAGCACATAGGTACTTAGGTTTTTAAAGGAAACAAGAATTACAATAATAATACTGATA
>JAOEHX010063389.1:0-14142 GCA_025448015.1 Bolborhynchus lineola | reverse complement strand
AAACAGAGGAAGTTTAGATTGGATATGAGGAAGAAATTCTTTAGTGTAAGGGTGGTGAGGCACTGGAATGGGTTGCCTAGGGAAGTTGTGAATGCTCCATTGCTGGCGGTATTCGAGGCCAGATTAGACAGAGCCTTGGGTGACATGGTTTAGTGGGAGATGTCCTTGCTCGTGGCAGGGGGGTTGGAACTAGATGATTTTAAGGTCCTTTCCAACCCTAACTATTCTGTGTTTCTATGATTCTAATCAATGACAAACTCTAAGTGATTTGCAACACTTCCTTTTTTTAGTGGAGTGCCATTCCAGTAAAAAAAAAAACAAAACTAACAGACCCCAGAAGCTCTATATTCTGTAATGCCCTTGAATACAAATGCTAAGCAAAATCAGTACTGTTATAGATTTGAATTTATTTGTTTTTAATTTGTCACATGATTTGTTACATTTCCTTAGGCATATGAGTCAGCGTGCTGTATATTACCTTGCTACATTTTCTTTCTATCCCAGAAGCCTCATGTTATTGAAATATAGCTTGGCAATGCTAACATAGAACAAGACTTTAAAATAAAAGATAATATAATCTTTCAAGTATCATCAAGCAGCAATTTTGGTCACAATTGCCACAACCTGCTCATATGCAGCTTTAACCGAGGGAAGAATGGCTCTTTCTACCTAAAAATGCGATTGACAATAGCAAGTGGACATAAACAGGCAAATTTTACCCAGAATTACTTGGTGAACTGGCAAAGTTTAGTCACTGTATGAAACAGATGCTTTTTTTTCAATTTGTTTTTAATGAATATTGATAATAATTCCATAGTAGCATTAAATAGGAAGTAATGTAACTGATCTGAAGGAGGGAATTATGCAGCATAGTAATGCTGCAAAACTCAGTGCATAATAATGAAGGAACAACTAAAACCAAACCTTGCCCCTGATGAAGTTCATCAGTTTTGCCACTGACTCAAGCAGTGGAGTAGGGGGGTTTGTTTCTATTTCTACCATCGACATTAAAAGAGTAACATTAATAAAAGGATTTCAAAGGTTGCTTTACTTAAGTTATAATTAATTTGATTTTCAAAATAATTTGAAATATTTTCTCTTAAAAGTACACTGAAAATAAGAAATTTGTTACAGACCTACAATAGCTTTTCTTCAGAACTGGTTGCAGATAGAACCTGAAAGTGGTTTCACTGTTACTGTCCAGACAAATGAGATCCCCATGCTTTTTTTTTTTATTTTTTTCCCTTTTTTTTTTTTTTTCCCCACTGTTATTTGACTTCCAAATGAAAAATGAACTGTTTGTGCCTGTATGTTGTGAAGACCCAGGCATACATTTATTTACAACTGTGCATATTTACCAGCACACCCTTCTAGAGATTCAAGCAGAACAGTCTTCATTTCATCTCTTCTGGCTGTGTGGGGGCTGCTGATTGCATCTGAGTGTATGGAGACAAGCTGCTGTGACCTACACTCCAATAGTGCTTCTGCTCTTTCTATTCAACCAACAGATCACCCAGCAGATGCTGTAGAAGTCACTGTCCTCATTTAGTCTCAGGGAATTGAGAGGGTGAGAACATCTCATGATGATGTATTACATAGCGGTGAAGGACTGCTGCTTTCCCTCCATAATGCTCTGTGGTTATTAGCAGAGAGGTCATTAACACAATCACTCTTCTAGTGCACGTTGAAAAAAAATCACCATGAACTTGATTCAGCTCAGCATTTACAAAGAAAATAAATTTTTAGATAAATGTAAATGGTATAAGTAACTGAATATGTAAATCCAGCTACATTACATTGGAATCTAGAAAACCAAGAAGAGTGTTTCATACTTACACTAACTTTTGAGATCTTTGAAAAAAACTAATGAAAAATGAAGCAGTTATGCATGTATGGGAGAAGTGAAAAAAGCATGCTGCTCTGCACTTTCTATTGGGGAGTTGTGTTCTCATTTTGCATTAAGTTAGCATGTACTAATATTCTGTATTGGTAGACAAAATTAATAATTTATATGGATTTTATAAGAAGGTCTGATTGTGAGGACAAAAGAAATACCCTTGACTTTTCGTGGGAGGAAGAATGCTCACTCCAATTTCAGCCGAGTGATACCTGAATATCTCTTACACAACTAGGGTATTTAACATTACATTGTCTCTCATATTTGAAATCCCACAGCATAGGGATAGGGAGATAGGGAAGTTTTGTTTTTTAATTTTTTTCCCATGTTCAGGTGATAAAAAATTGCTAAAGAGACATTATGAAACTTGCCTCAATTTAATCAGAATGTCTGTGAAAGAGGCCTAAAATCAAAATCTTAGTTGTGGACAACTTTGTGTTGTCCTCAGTAACTGTGGATCTGAAAGAATGGATTCGCATGGTTTCTCCTAACTCTTCCCATAATATAAGCAAGCTGGTTTTCCAAATAGTAGAACCAACATTGCAATGCCAATTTCTTCACAGTAGTTTATTTAAAAAAAAGACAAACAACAAACTTTTTTCATTTACCCTTTCGTGATTGATAAAAGATTTCAGACTTTGCTTCTTATTTTTGGAACTTTACACAGTCTTGAAAGTGAGTGCTTCTGTCTTCCAAAACCCTCTAAATTAGTATTTGCATTTTCTAATTATCAGGTTACATAGCTATACTACAGTTAATTGAAGAGTGGTTCGTACTGTGTGGGTAACACCTGTCATGGTAAGAAGAGGATTTAGACAGCTCTGGAAATCAAAACATGCTTATACTTACCTCATTAAACCATGGAAATTTCTTCACAGCTGAGACTTCCATAAACTAGCAGGTATTTAGTTAGCCCATCAAGAAATCAAAGAAGTCTATCATTTCTAACATGCTCATTTCCAATAGCAATGGAAATGATAGCTTGTGTACAAAGGATATATCCTATCAAAGAAAGTGGACCAGAGAGGAAAAGCTGCTCTAAACTGAAAAAAAAATGTAGTACAGCAGTAGTTTTGTATACCAAAACAGACATATCAACTTTCCCTCAGTCCTACCATGACATCTTATATACTCTGGGGACTTAGATGTTTGGGTTGTTTATAACTGTGGATAGCGCTTACATAAGGTAAGTGCTCACATAAATGCAATTGAGCCTCACGAAGACGCACTTGGGGAATAGGGTCTCCTTCAGCCAGCTGACAAACTGAAATTTTTAAAGGCTTCATTCTGGAAGCTAATAACAGACAGAAAGGAATTACCTCAGGGGCTAAAAATGACCCATACTTATACTAGCATGTATGTTAACGTTCTGTGTATTGATGCTTTAAAGTACAAACAAAGCTCTCATCCTGACTCATTAGGTTAGGGGTGTCACAGGTTGCATAGCAGCTGAAATGCTCCTTAGTTAAGAAGAAATTTAGACTTTATTCTTTCACCTTTCCTTTTCTGAAGGCAGGAGTTGTTCTCCATCTGAAGGGGGAGAAAATGATGCGTGTGCCCCCTCCAATTATATGCACGTATCTAAAAGTAGTAAAGGCAATTATTTCTTAACAGGTTTCTGTGAGAAACTTATTCTTATTTTTTTCGCTTGGTTTTACTGAACTGGTTAGATTTACTACCTCATAACAAGCGTTCTTAGTACCCAGTTCTGTTTGTCATAAATTTAGAATTATAGTAGAAATTATGTGTGATGTCATTAGCTTTAATTCAGTGCTGCTCCACTGTATATTGATTTGTCCTAATAACTAAAAAATGAGGTACAAGTAATAGAAACACCATAACTGAAGTCCAACTTTTACATAAATAAGTTTTTAGATAAGACTGTGTAAATGAAGTATTGTCAGTGTCCCCAAATAGCAAAAGTCCAGGGTTTTCTATGAATAATACTAAAATTATTTTTTAAGAGCAAAATGACATTGAAAGTTTTAAATTCATGCCAAACATGAGATAAATAATTATCCTTTTATTGACCACAGAATTACTCATTAGTAGGGTCCCGAACCTGGAGATGGAAGTAAATTCAAATGACTGGGGAAACTGTGTCTCAGGTTGGGAAAAAAGGTTACAAGTTAAAAAGAAACAAAAAAAGAGTCATTATTTTTTCTCTAGGGATTGATTAAGTGTGCCAAAGGCAGTCAACCAGTAATCTCTCAGTCTCTTCACTTCAGTGGGAGGTAATGAATTTAATTAGTGAGAAGAGACAGCTTTCACACTAAGGAGAGGAGTGAAAAGAAAGCAGAAACATCAATGTGCACAGAGAATAATGCTACAGTACAGAACAATCCCTATTAAAACTGAATTAATAGGCAAAGCTGTTTGACCTCTGCTCTTTGTTGCAAGGCTTTCTCATTTTAAATGAAAACCTGAAAAATGAGCTAAAGCCATATTTTTGTTATTAATTGTATGAGGTTTAGTTCTGCCAGGTCTGAAAGCGCAAGTAGAATTCTGCTCCTTCACAGTTACATGATTCCTTCCAAGTCCAGATTAACATGTTCACATGTTTATTTTTCCCCATTAGAAAGAACAGTTGGTTTGGGTCACCTTCCGTCCCCTCCTTCTTTTTTTTTTTTTTTATTTGTGTTTTGGCTTACCTATTTTATGGACTTATGTGCCCTGATGTTCAAATAAATTGGGAGTTTAGATTAACCCAGTTTTTTATGTGCTTGGATCTCATTGAGAACCCCCAGGCAAGATTTGGTAAAATGTGCATTGCTAATGCATCTACACATGTTCATAGGGCTGGGCTGCAGCAGAATCACTGTAAGCCCATGCCTAGGATCTCAAATCCTTACAATATTTGCTTCACTCAGGAGTGAATTTCTCATTAAAAATAAAAAGTTCCTGGAATTGCTGTTTGCAAGCAAGAGCTTAGAAATGTGACCAAAACATTCCTGAAGGGGTAACACATGCCAGCTGTCCAGCAGCTCTGAAACATGTCCTTGAATGACATCCAGAGCTGATCCAGAGGAGGGGCATCCCTCCAGTCCAGCTCAGCCAAGGACGCTTCTCCAGCTCAGCAAGAAATGGATGGACCAGAGGCCACAAAGATGGGGGATAGGTATCATCTGATGGTTGAACATTGATTTAGGTTGAACCTCATGTCAATTCTCTCTCCAGGTTCCAGACCAGCCCCACTAATGAGTCCTGAGGGCAAGATGAACGAGTGAGCCTGTGGTTCGTTAATAACATGTTAATTCTGAGAAAAAAAAAAAAAACAAACACAACCCCCAGATTTTGAAATATTGACTGTGCAATGATGTCTTTTTCTTTCTTCATCATTCTTCAGACAACCTACCAAGATCCATTACAGTTCTTTATCTTATGGAAATGCAGATATTATTTTTGTGTGTGGTGTTTTAGAAACAATAACAGTTTGTTCCAAATGTCACAGTGCGTTGAGTATCCATTAAGGGTTTTCTAATGCACAAAGTGCAAATAACCATCCTTTCTTTCCTTGCTCTGCTCCACGGGGATGGAGCCTCCAGGGATTTAATTGTCCAATTCACCTTGAAATTTCTGGTTGAATCATCTTCCCCAGGTGGGGGCACTGCAGGTCTTTGTGACGCTGCTGTTTAGGAAACAGCTATTCTAACTTCCCAATACCATTGTCGGCGCAGAGGCAGCTTCTGGGCCAGACGATGCGCAGCTGGAGGACTTTCAATCTCCTTGGGCTCCTTCAGGAAGAGCCAGGAACCTTATTCAGCAAGGCCATTGCTCCTTGCTATATGGCTTAGAAGCCTGGAAGCAATTCTTACCTTGAGAGTGTGCTGTAAATTTTACTGCAGAACAGTAATTTCTGTCTTGGAACAGAGCTATTTTAAGAAAGCAAACTTTTTTTTACTTTGTGTTTTTATCTTTTTTGTTTGGTTGGTTGGTTACATTTGATTTTAACAAATACTTGCTGACGGGCATTATTTTGAGAAGAAAACAAGTCCCTATGATTATTATTTTTAAATGGTGGCTATTTTGTCTTCAAGACATTTAGAACTATGACTTCTACGTCATGCTAATGGTTTTGGGGTGCTGAGAATTGAAACAGAAGATAGAAATGCTGAAGCTCCTGCTTACAGTTAAGTATGCACTTAAGGACCATCAGGCTTTTTTATTCCTTTTGCTCTCTTATACTAGATAACATTTTATAACTTGCACTTGATGCTCATGTTTTTAAATAGAGTTTTGAACCATTCTAGAGAAACCCTTTGTGAGTACATTACCATGTAAAACTCATAGGAAAAAAAATAAAATTCAGGAAAACTACAGAGAGTATAAAGTATATTTACTACATTTAAATGAGCTTTTAGATAGAACCATATTTCTGATCACATGTAAGACGAAGAAATGTGGAGTGCAAGGAAACACTATTTTACTTCTACAAATATAAATGAATCAGGAACAGTGTTTCTGATGAAGAGGAAATGAGAATCTGCAGTGTAAAAAGCTTCTAGTTAGCCATTGGAAAATATTTCTAGCCATGAAAAAAGTACAGGCAGACAAACTCCAGTTTGTCTCTAGTTAAAAAACAAGTGTCATTTTGCATGTATCTGAAGATCAAACACCAAAACTGTTAGCCATTTAAGATGCTTACAAAGAAGATCCTATTATATTTTTTTGCTGTTTGTTACTCCTGTGGTTCCCAAGTCTTTGAAACACCAGCTTCAGTTTTGTTGTTAGTGCACAATGACACAGAGAAAATATCATTCTCCTCTGTCTAGGAAGTGCTTAGATCTGCCACTTTCTCTAAGTTTGTATCTAAAATTTCTTACTTTTTGTTAAATTGACACATGTTGGCCTAATGAGCATCTTGGTGAAATCCCACATCCGATAACTTGCATGCAGCAGAATTACTCAAAGCAACTCAGCTGTTGATCATCACTACAAATTTCTCCTGAGAAATACAAAAAAAAAAGGCAATAAAGGATGAAAGGATAGAAGATTCAAGCCCATAAAAAAATTTGGAGATTAAGGATTGTCAGAGCTGCAAGGAATATGTAAGCTAAACTAAACAGATGAAAAACATAATTTAGATTTAACCATATTTTTACACCTACCCCAATACTACATTTTTTATATACATATATATATGTATATATACTTCTGCCTCAGGCCTAATGAACCCCGAAGTGGGAGCAAGGCTTGCTCAGAAGCCATGAGTCTAAGAGGGTCAGGCATAATGTTATAGAAAAGTATTTTATTCTCTACTTAAAAATCTTCCAATTGCAATATCAACAAAACCAATTTCAGACATATTTGTCAGTTTACAGTTAGACAGGGAATGAAAGGGGAAAATATAAGTTGTTTGTTCATCAAATAAAGAAGCTTTAACTTAAAAAAATCTTTAATTTAATGTTATACATCTTGTTCTTGAAATAAACATATTTCATAGTTCCCTGAAGATACTACAGGGTGCTTCAATTCTGATATTGCTAAGATGTATGAATTGAGTTGCAAATCATTATTATAAATGTAAGAGAGAATACATCATCTGGGATTGTTTCATCAATCTGAAAGATGGTTATAGAGAGAAAGAGAAAGGAAATAAGACTTTTTGTTTGTAGTAGATTACTAATGACACTTGCTTTTCAGTACCATAATTCACCCCATGGTCTAGAAACTCAGATATGCCACACAGGAATAAAAATGAAATTCCTTACTTCAGCCTTTTTACAGGTGCTTTCTTGAGAGGGGTCAGTTTGGATGAAACAGCCTTTAAATGTCTCATCTAACATCCTCTTATGCCATAAGGTTGAATTTAATTTCACACTGCATAACACTCCACCAAATACATCAGAAAACCTCAGCATTAAAGAGCCAATCAAGAGAAGATGCTTCAATGCACCCTTTGGAAAGACTATTTGCAAATAGATAGGATAGTACTACTGCTAGTTATGTTGCTCGATGCACAGCTGAGAAGCATTCAGATATTCAAGTGAGGGATGTGACATAAGAACATACACAAAAATAGAATATTATGAGAACTGTAAAAATCTCTCAAGTAAAATTAGATTAAAATATACCTAGAAAAAATATAAAGCTTCCTTTAGATTCCACAGTGAGTGGTGATGTATCAGTATCAATCTAAATCACTGATTTGAAAAAGAAGTTCATGTGAATGTTTGCATAAGACATGGTTTACAATATGACCTATGATTTAAAATTTCATTAACTAATATTATTAGGAGAATTCATACACAATAATACAGCCAATTTGTATTTGCTATAAGCCTGTAAAAGATTCATACCAACTTTGTCAGAATAGTAGAAACCTATCAGAAAATTTTTATTGTTTATGCAGAAAGGCTTTCTCTTTTAATTGTCACGGATTTAATGCCATCATAAGAAAAGTTTGAATAAAACATAACCTACCCTCAGATGCTGCTCTGCAGAGAAGCAAAATTCAAAACATGCTGCCTGTCTAATATACTTTTTAAACTATATATGAATAGTCATATTGAAATGTTGCCTATGCATTTTCACATGCTAACTTAGTCAGGATAGTAGAAATCTATCACAAACATTTCGCTCTTAATGAAGAAAGGCTTCCTTTTTACTTTTTCTTTAAGTGGAAGGGATTCTATGCCAGAATGCTTCTAATGTTGTTTCTACACAATTTAAATCTACAGTACCAGAAACTTCTAATTTACATACTTTCCCATCTACCTACAGTGTTTTCAGCAAAACTGCGGGTCAGCATAATCAATAACAGAGAGTGTCGGTACACTTTAATACTCCAGGGTATATATATCCTCTGTTGATGTATACGAGCAGAGCTCCACTGATTTCAATTGCATTATGCTCTCACTGACTGATAAGCCTCTTTAGGAAACTACACTGTGGCAGAAAGTCCAGGGCAGCTGACACTGTAGGATGGAGTACAAAATATGCTTTATAAGAAATCAAATGAGAATGTGGTGGGGTTTTAATTTTTCTCTCAGGACTTACTCTGTTTAGGATTTTGTACACTTTTTCCTGTAAACTTGAGGTGTTGGTTGTATCTAGACAACAGATGTTCACTTATCTGCCAAGCCTCATAGCACTGGAAAAACAAGATGAAATTGAATTTAATCTTCTTACTGAATTGTGGTGAAGCTGATATTCACTTAAGGAAATATCTCTGCTGAAAGATATTGTCTTTCAGTGGAAGGTGAAAGAAGCTGAAAGCAGAAGAGCAAAATTATCTCAAAATTCTGGCTGTGTTGAGAGACCTGGCATTATGTGAAAATACAGGTTTGTGTCAGAAGTCCAGCAATGAGACCAATTTGTTCAGGAACAAGTAACAAGATAGTGCAGGATAAGGGTTGGATGTGGAGGGTTTGAAAGAACTGCACATTACAGAAGAGTTCTGGACAATGGGGTACATCCTGTTTTCTGATCATTTTGGAGGTGCAAAAGGTTGTAGAAGTGGCAAAAAAAAACCACTGAAATTGAATTTTAGTTTGTCATTAGAAGTTGCTAAAAAGTTAACATACTGTCCTTTCAGTAATGCCATAGATTCAGAGATCCCTAAAGCCAGAAATGACTTTTATATCTCTTAATCTCACTTTGTAAATGGCCCAGGCCATTGGAATTAATTTCAATAAATACTCACTTGGATATGCTAGTATTGAACCTAGTAGGTAAATCAGATTTTCTTAGGGGCTTTCCTCCTAGATTGCCTTCTCTACCGCAGTAGTTATAGGTGAAGATTATGTTAATGAAAAGAATATAGTGATTATTACAGTGAACCTATTCACTGTTTCCACACTGCAAAGGGTGCAGCTCCATTTGGGGTGACTAGAAATCTCATGGAGTAACAGTGAGGATTTTACATGGAAAAAAGAGGATCTATGTGCTCTACTGCATTCTTGTACGCCAGCTGGTGCAATGGGATTTGAAATTAATATTGAGCAGAAAAAACGAGAACTAGTAACTTCAGATCAATGATGTAGGCCTGATGGTGTTTCCTTTGCAAAGAATATATATGCACATCTTATGCTTGCAAGAAGCCAATCTGAAAATACAGGAGAAAAAAAAGGGTTATGTTAATTTTGTAGCATTGAGGGATATGAGTTTTCTCCATAGAACCTCTGATTTAAAAACCTCTACTGCCTGGATTGTTCAGAGAACAAATAACAATATAAATTCTCCCTGCATTGCCAGGAATGAGATAATCATTATTGCACTGTAAATATTAACAAGGTAAGCTTTCAAGCAGGGGCAGCTAAGGAAAATGGCCATCAGGCCTTAAACTGAAAGATTCTTGCTTTGCTTTCATCTGTCATTTTCTCCCTTCACATCTCATATGTGGACCAGTTTAGTGTCCACTGTTTGTCTGAATATCCTACAGAAGGCCAGACAGACTTTCACAGCTACCTGGGATGAGGAGATGTGTGACAAAGAAAGTCAGTTAAACACTTAAAAATGTTTTTTAGAAGTTGGGGATTATTATGTTCTACATAAATATAATAGTTACAATAAATTCAGCAATACTAGTCATTGTTTATGAGTAGAAATAAATGATGCATCCAAATTAAAGAACTAATTTATTCATAAGCAACCAAGAAAGTCAACAATTGCTAACTTATTAGGACTTTGAAGACATTGTAGTGAAGAAGGGCAAACGAGTCAGAATCAGTTGAAACAACTAATGAAGGAAAGGTGAAAAAAGTTTCCTTTCACTACCTTATTATATCACAACTAGGAAGACTTGTCCAATTTTATTATTTAAAAAAAAAAAACAAACAAAAAACAAAAAACAAAAGCAAATTCTTTAGTGTGTTCTGTGTACATCATGTTGATTAATGCTTTTACTTGTTTTGTTCTACTTTTATTTTCAGATTTGTCATGCTTGTCGTACCCTTGTACCTACTTGTCTTTGTACATTTCCAGCCTTTGGTCAATGAATAAGATTCATTTGCTGTTCATCTTTTTCTTTTTTTCTTCTTCATTTCACTGTCCATGATTACTTCTCGGTTTGAAATGCAGTAGCATGCAATTTCCATAACAAAAGACTAAATCTAAATACTAGTAATACATTTCAGACTATCAATCAGGTATTGTTCACAGTATCTTTGCATCTCTTTTAAAAACACAACATAAGAAAAGACAGTTGATAGCACATGAAACTAGCTCACCAATCTTGATTTTACCTGTGTCTGTTAAATAGAATGAAAAATAGAAATGAAAATATGTTAAGACTAGAGAACAGGAAACATTGCCTACCTAGATAACATATATAGAACATGTTCAGATAGTAAGCTATAGAGTTTAGGTAGGCACAGCATTTGTTGATGCTCAGAAGTGGTGACGGTTTTTAGGCGCTGGTTCTGGTAATTTTTATTTCTCATCCATATATTCCCTTATATTCATATTTGGGATGTTTTTTCAGATATATTGGAATTTCCCTATAGATCACACCCAGCGATTTCCCATTTGCATCTGTAATTTAGGGAAGAAGATGTTAAATACTAGAAATTAGATCAGTATTGAAAATGCGTGTGTTTACTTCCCAATAAAATTCCTTAGCAGACCATTTCCACAAATGCTGGAGGACTGAAATATGAACTAGATATTCAGTTAATTGAGAAACATGAATTTATTGAGGATCTGAATATTATTATCTATATATTCCATTAATTATATTAAATTAATAGAGAAATATGATATTACTCTGAACCCTATTATTAGCATCGATGTCTAGAGCTAATAACTCTTCTAAAAGGTGGCATGTTTGATGATTGTTGTTTATTATGGTGTGCAAAAAATTTACTATCTCTTTATGCCTTTATATATTTGGTACCTGTTTTTCCGCACACAGGAAATTATTTTGGACAGGCAGTTTTACTTTATTGTGTATTTTTACATGATGAAGCTTTGTAGTCTGAAACCCCACTCTTTAAATTCTACAGTAACATAAACAGTAATTGTTAAGAACTATTATTTTCCTAGGTAGAGGAAATAGGACAATGTGTCTCCTTGATTAGGAAATAACAGAGGAATCTCAAAACACACTTTATAGATATCAACTGCTTTTTTAATCCTTATTATGGTAATTTCTGACATTATTTATTTTTCAAATTAGGGGTATTTCTACACTGCTCGTGCAGAGCAACGGTTTTACTAGATGATCATAAAGATTGGAACAGGTGTCGTTGTGTTCATGTGGAGGTCTTAAAGATTAGCAAGCATGCTCCCACTAAGTAATTGAAGCTTACCTATGTAATTACCTGGACAATGGACATATGGTTCACTTTCAGACATAGGTGGCATATGTCAAAGTGAATTTGATAGCTTAGCAGTCACAGAAGCTTTGGGCTAGACTGTACACTCGTAAATGATGTTAGGACATGATCTCTTAAAACAAGCCTTTTAAAATAATTTGCACTGCTACCTGAGCTATTCAAAGAATAAAGCTGTGAATATAAATAAATAAAGGGAAAAAACATCAGAGCTATGAAAACCACACAGCCAGGAGCAAGTCCATGAAAATCAATACAAACTGCAATTTATTTTAAATATTCTGCATACGTCCTTGAAATATATTACATATGCAAGCTGGGAAAATATTTGAGAGCAGAAAATCTCAGAAAAATTCAGTAACAGTTCATCAAAAAGAAGAACTTTTGGTTATGTTCAGGTGACCTGTTACAATACTCTTTTTTCCAATTCATGCAAAGATCAATTAAACTAATGCTTGCAATGTGCTTTGGAGGTGAAAGCAACTGCTACACAATGCTGTCATGCTAATGATGCAGTTAGTGAATTCTCTTGCACAGCACTTCTTCAAGACAGGAGAAAAAAAAGGCAAGTTCCTTCATCTGAGAACCAGGAAGTAAGGCAGGGATCCACAACCCAGCCTGCCGTTAGGGGTTTTCATGCTGAGTGACAAATCTCACAGCACTCTGAATTTGCCAGCCCCTTGGCAAATACAGTGGGTATGCTGTAAAGGATTACAGATGTAGAGACATGGCATAAATTCTACCCAGGAGCACACCATAGCTACAGTGCAAAACTGCAGCCCTGAATTAAATTTCACAATATGTTTATCCTGGATCAAAGTCCAGGTTTGGGACCTAGCCACATTCAAAGTGTTAAACCCTGGAAACTGCTCTTGTAATGTGGTGAGGATGATGGAATGCCAGCTCACCTGCTTGAAGCTGCAGGGGGGAGATGAGCTGCATCCAAAGAGGGAATGCCAAAGTTGGGAGTTTTCCTCCGTCTTGCTACCTGCTGCACCTCAGTGAACACCAGCCACTTCCTCTTGGGACAGGGGAAGGCTTCCTGGCTCAAAGCACAGGAGAGAAGCCTGGGTCTCATGAGCAGTATAAAAATAATATTAAAGTGTTTCCCATTGCACAACACTATATGATATAGGCATGCTCTCTATTTGGGAATTTTTTTTTGGTGCTTAAATTTTTAATGCCACCTACAACCTACAAGAGAGAAAATATCTCTTTTTTTTTTTTTTTTTTAAACAGTAACAAGGTAGTTTCATTCATGTAACAAAGTTTTTTTAAAATTTTGTATTGAGAAAGGAAGCATTTTCTTGTATCTGAGGGAGACACTTCTCATACATCTGGTGCCTGCTCATAGACTATTCCAGTAACGCTTGTCATACAATCGTGACTAAAAATGCTAACCGAGTATTAGCCTATCATGCATACATGTCTAATGTGTGAATTGTGGGAGAGCACTTAACTCCTTCCCTAATCCTCAAATGTAACAAGTAACAGTGAAAGTGAAATTGATGTGCCATAGTTGGCTTATTATGTGTAATGCAGGAAAATGTTTGCTGCCAAACTTACTTTTTCTAGTAACATCTGAAACTCACATGTAGCCAAAAGCATGCCAACAAGGTTTTTTGTCTTTATTTTTTCCCACACAACATCCTTTTCTCTAAACTGGAGAGACATAAAGTTGACAGACGCCTGGTGGGTAAAGAATTGACGGGTTGGCCACAGGCAGAGAGTTGCAGTTAACCACTCAATGTCGAAGCAGAGACTGGCAACAAGTGATGTCCCTCAATCATTGGGGTTGGGACCAATCCTGTTCAACATCTTTGTTGGTGACATGGACAGTGGGATTGAGTGTTTGTCAGTGACACCAAGCTGTGTGGTTTGGTTGATATGCTGGAGGGAAGGAATGACATTCAGAGGGACCTTCACACACTTCTGAGGTGGGCTGATACCAGCCTTATGAAGTTTAACCAT
>JAOEHX010063384.1:0-21920 GCA_025448015.1 Bolborhynchus lineola | reverse complement strand
TACCTGGTCACTTACCTGTGTGTTTATATACACAGGTGTATACAAACACACCTGGGTTTATATATGTATATATATGGTTATATATATATATGTATATATAATATAAACACACCTGTGTGTTTATATCTTGGATGGATTACAAAATGTTATTTAAAAATCTTTGCTATAGTGCATTAGAAAGTATAATTAGAGTGTTGCCACCAAAGGCCTGACATTTTCCATGCCACAGAAGTCGGGGTGACAGTATAGGAGAGCTAGGGACAGCTTAGCAGAGGATGAGGAGCACACAAGAATGTGCTTGGTTCATTTCAGTGCAAGAAACTGAATTAGGGTCAATGATCTGGTTGCAAGTGCCTGCTTGACCACACATTGCTTCTGGCAGGTATGTCCAAACCACTGGAATTTCTTCCTTGTGTCATCAGGCGTCTCCTCCTCACGCTAATTCCCTCTTAAACCAGTATTTTTTCTGACTTTATAATTGTGGATATGGTCCCTAACTGAAAACTTCTCTATGAAAACTATGTCTGTCATGGAGCAGTTGGTATTTTTTGATAGCCCAAGAAAATTTCTCTTCTGTACTGCCTATGGCTTTTAGGTCCTCTGTGCTATTTTTCTTGTTTTGTCCTTCAAGATTCCCATTTTCAACATTCTTCTGCTTTCTCAATAGTAGAAACAATGTGTGGGGTTTTTTCTTGCTCTAGTTTGGATGCCTCCTGGTGGTTACTCTCTCTACAATACACATTCATACAGAAATCAGAGCTATGGATCTCTGTAGAGAGCACCCTAATATCTAAGTATTTCCTCATCTCTCCAGAGTTGTGCTTTTGTTCCAGTTGCTTAGCTCACTGTTGACCTTTCCTCTTTGTCTTCCCTGGTGGAAAATATTTACATACTTCCATTCATGACATGACTTCAGAGGAGTCTGCAGCCCACTGTAACATTCTCATGTTCTTCTGAAGCTGCCAAAGCACTTTAAGATTTTCCTCTTGACCTTTGTGCCTTAGTCCAAAATGAGGATTAGCACAGAGTTCTCTGAAGCTTGTTGAAACATTCACTATGTCATCCAAGTATCTTTGTAGAAATTAGTCTATGTCTTGCTGTCCTTTGACTCTCTAATGAAGAAAAGGATTTGCCCAGACAAATGGTTGAAGAAACTGCTCCGTGACTTGCACAGTTCTCCAGGTAATTTTTTTTTTTTTGAGTATCATCATCAAGTCTGATTTCATGAATATACCATAACATGTCTCAAGTTCTGATTGTCTTTGCTCATACACCGTCTTTCCATAAGTACTGTTCACCTGCTCTGACATCTTCTAGCTAGATGTCATTTGGCCAGGCATTTGGTTCTGCAAATCACTGATTGTTTTCTTTCAATCCATTACTTGTGCAAAATCCTGTCTGTACTCAACCCATTTTATCCTATCCATATTCCTCTTAAGGATGCAAAACCGTCCTTGCCCCAAATTGTGCAGACTTTCAAGCTGGACTTCTAGCTGATAATGCTTCCAGCTCCAAATGCCTTCTTACACTTGGATTCCTCCATGACTGAGGACTGTTTGTTGAACCAGCATTGCCTACTTGTCTTCAGTCTCTTGCATTTCCAGGTAGAGGGTGTTCTCTGATATTGAGAACTTCTGTAGTGGTCCTCCTGTTCTCTTTTCCATCAGAAGTGGTTTACTAAACACGCAGCAAGTGAGAATGATAACAATATGCAGTTGAGAGTTCCACATCCTGAAAGTCTGCCCTTATCCATTCTTCTCAATGCCTTCGGGGTGTACCCAGCTGGCCTTTGCATCTCACTCCTTTCATGGGTTGACTCAAATGGTGCTCGATAGCTGGAGACAAGCCATGATTATGACCTGAAAAGCCACTTCATCTGAGGAATCTCCACCACTGAGAGGCTGCATTCACCCAGCATCTTATTTAGCAAGACAAAGCCTTGTCATTAATTTCAGCATCGGGAATTAATTTTTGTCTGTGGCCCCACTTCCTTTATTTTTAATTTGGCTTATGTTTGAATCTGTTTGCTAATTGAAACCCATAGCCAGAATTGCATTGCCTGGATGGAATTTAGACAATGCATGGTGGCTATGGATGAAGAATGGTAGGAATCACTGAATCCAGTAACTTGACAAGGGAAACTGCCACATTCCCATGTCCACGAGTAGCAAGTCTGAGTGTGTACTGTTGTTAGGCACATGTACACACAATATGTGTATCTGCAGTCAGCCGCATAGACCAGCAGAGACAAGATAATCCAGTACTCATGCAAACAAGCAGTGGAGAATATATGCATTCATACAATATGAATCCTTTCAGTAGGGGGTTTAGACACTCTGTCAAGTAGTTGGCCAGTGGATGCCAATATCTCTTCAGCTGATGGCCTTTGGGACTGCAGCCTCACACCAGTTGCTGGTGTTCAGCCTTTCCCTCCCACACATGGCCACAGAAACACACATATGGTAGGGATCCCTCCAGTAAGTAGCTTTAGAAAGTCAGTGTTATTCAGTAGTTGGCCTCTGGACCCTTTGTTCTTCCAGGTGCAAACACTCCTGTGTTCGTGTGCACAAATACACACACAAATGCAAAAACAGGTCTATGGCAGCTGGTCCAAGCCTTTTGGCCTGCCAGAAGCTGACACCCAGGTCCTCTGGTCTTTCTAGTAGGTGGCTTGGAGTACCTGGTCTCTCCAGGTGAACTGAAAAGCCTTTGCTATTGACTTGTCTGCAGCGTGTTGTGCCCAGACCATAGGCTGAACATTCTCCTTTGATAGCCCTGAAAGTAGCCTAGGCAGTGTGTTTTTTGTCACTGATCACAAGTTCTTAGGATTGTTCCATCTTCATCATTCCTTTACTGCTTTGTCTTCAAACACTTTATGAAGCCTTTAGTTACATACCCTGTTGAAGAAGAACCAGTCTGTGACCAGGGCATGAAGTCTTCAGGCAATACACTGAAAAGAGTTCATAAATATGGTAATGTCAGGGTAGTAGCAGTAGCAAAAAGGATGCTTTTGTCAAATTTATTGTGGAATTGAAACCAAACGAAAGAACTTATTACACTTTCAGACTCCATTAGTCTCTGTGCATGCAATAATAAATGTTGACGTAGTATAGATTCATGTTAGCACAGGCATTTTAATATCTATGAAAATTCAACTTTTGAGTATCATATATCAGTAAAAGTGTGTTGATGACCAGCACAAAAAATTAGCTTCTGAAAGATTTAGAGGACAATTTAGCTGTGATATTAGACATGTTAAGTGCGGAAAGATTCCAGACGAAGGATCTCTTCAGTAACTTAATATTTTTTAATATCCTGGTTTCCAACACGGTACAATCTATGGTGCATTAATTACTGCCAAGGATTATCTGTAAATCAGTAAACATAGTCCCCGTTATAGAATATGCTGAAGGGGTGAGTGAAGCAGAAGTCATGGCTGAATGTTTTAGCAAATACCCGTGATTTTGGAGATGCTTTTAGACTCTTTCCACGCCATCTATGCAAGAACAGGTAACAGTGATCCTACCAATAACACTGACTGAGAACTGGAAAATGTTTGGTGTTGGTAGAATGAACAACAAATTAAGTGCAAGAATTTAAAGGGATCCTCCTTACAACAGAAATTGCATTCTGCATGCAGAACCCTCCAAGCAGGGGGACTGTGCTTTCTAGTTGTAGATACCTGAATTAGCTTTGGAGAAAATCCTGATGGCTTAATGGGATGTAAGTAAAAAATGGGTTGCATCTCAGTAAGTCCCTAGCTGAACAGCCAGCTAGCAGTGAGGCCCAGCTGTGCTTCTGGCTACATCTTTACTCTGTGTCATGGCCCAGACTTCCAGAAGTCTTCTCTTCCCGCAGTTTACATCTAAACCAGAATTTCCAAACAGAATTTACAAACAGCTATCATCTTTATTTGTATTTAAAGATGTGATTTATCTCTCTTTTAATGTCAATGGCAATTTTCCCCTGGGTGTTTAAAGTAATTTAACTGAAGATCAAAAGCAAGCATTTTTAAAAGTTATTTTTTGTTTAGTAGAAGAAACAAAAGCCTCAGCTGAAGTCAATGGAAGCAAAGCTAAGCCAATGCTGAATGCTCTAGAAATTCTGAAGCTTGATGCTCAGTACTAGAATATCCAAAACTAAAGGGTTTTCCCACTTCTCCCCAAGCATTTGGATTTAGATAATGCAGCACTAAGAGAAAAATGTCATCACGTGTCTCTCATGTCAGGCTCAAGAAGAGAACGTTGTGGATATCGAATCCTGCGTAGCCATCGTAATTCAGAAGATCACATGCATTGCATTGGCAAAGCTAAGAAATACAGTGAGACAGCAACCCGTGTAAAAGAGATTCTGCTCAGCACAGTTAGTCCAGAGCAATTTGTTTTGACGCTACTTGAAGCGGAGCCTCCCAACGTGCTGGTGAGTCGTCCCAGCAAACCATTCACGGAAGCCTCCATGATGATGTCCCTGACAAAACTGGCAGACAAAGAGCTGGTTCACATGATTGGTTGGGCCAAAAAAATTCCTGGTAAGTATTTCAGTCTTGTTTTTGTTTATTTAAGTCAATGCTTTTGCCATTAATGTGTCATTGTCTACCCTGAAATATCAGCACAGCACAGTAAATGTGAGTATGAAAGTCTTAAGATTTTTATATCGTAAAATAATGAACAGTTATTGCTCTCAGTAATTCACCTGGATGTATTTTGATTTAGACAGTGACCTAGCTCACAATTTGCTATCTGTTGTGAGTCAAATACTTGTTCATTTTGCTAAAAAGCATAGTTACTCTTGCATGCAATTTGTACTTCATCAACTATAAATACCTGATTAATCTGATTTAAATGTTCATTAAAAGGGTATTAACTAGTTTGCTATAAAAGACTTTAAGACCAATATTTTCCTTGAATCCTGTTAAAAGGTTTCTAATACAGTTGAAAACAAAATTGTGTCTAAGCGCTCAGTGTCTACAATCACTTAGTTTGACATAGGTACTACACAAGAGCATCAGATTGCAAAGTGATGCGTAGTATCGATCTCCAAATTTTCGTGTGCTGACCTTCAAAGCAAAAATCAGTAAGGATATGTTTGGCTGTTGGCAATGTAGAAAACGTACACCAAAGTTCAACTACATGTGTTATTGCCTTGAATGTCTCAAATGCCACCCCAGTATCGTGGCAATGTACCATTTCACTTCTTACAACCTACAGGTGGCAAGCATTTGCAATTCCTTCTCCATTAAATATCCACGATTAAAACAGAATAAAGAATAAATCAGAATAAAAGCAGACAGCACGCAGAGATGGTAGTTGGCAAAAGTATACAGAAAAACTTGCTGGCTGGCATAAACTAAACAGCAGACCTTCTTGCTCTTCAGTAAGAGCTAAAGTGACCAACTAACAATACTGAGCTGAAAGCAGCACTGAATAATTGATAGACATATAGCAGCATGGGACTTCATCCTTAATTTAAGGTAGAGTACTCTGCTAGAATTGGCTAACGTATTCTGCAGTGTGTCCTAACCCCCATGTCCATCATGGCTGAGAAGCCAGCACACCACAGCTCCTCACTTGGATTTTATGCTGAAGGTAGTCAGTGTGTACTGGTGCATGCCCTGGTCTTGTCATACTTGTGCACTATTAACAGTATTTGCTGCTGCTTAAATACACATACACAGGAAGACTTGGCAGTAATTGTTACATCTAGAGATAAACTGAGAGTGTACGTAGTACAAGAAACAAGGAATATTTCATACGATCCTTGAACTAAGAAGCCAGATCTAGGTGGAACGGCTGAAGGTGCTACTAGATCCAGCTGCTGGACCACATCTTCTAAGTGCAGATTACAATCTTCATGGCTTAGCCACTGTGTTGGAGTATGCAGGTATGATAGTTTTGGGCGTGCAAATTTCAGATCAGCTGCTAAGCTACTGGGGAGCAGATACTTGCACAGTATGAACATCTTAAGCCATCTAGCCATTTGCAGCACAATAGTGGTTTTGCTGTTAATGGGGAATGTTTTACACTGAAAGCCCAAATCCGTAAATAGTGTTGACTGCTACAATTTCTTGTCTAATCAGAAAAACTTGATTAAAAGGACCATTTCAGAGGACTCTGTATGGTTATGTTAACCTGGTAAGAAGTGAATTCTGAAGGAAAACCAGGGGAATTCTTTGAAAATGACCTCATTTTAAGGAATATTTGAATGGGGGAAAAAACCCAAACCACCTTTCCATTTTCTGATTATTCTTGATTTCTTTTTTTTTTTAAACTATGCCAGCATTTTTTATGCAGAAAACAACCACAAGCCCAAAGCTTCAGCCGGCTGAGATTGATTTTTTTGATTTGTTTTTCAAAGATCAGCTTCCAAACCAACCCAAATTTTGACATTGATCGCTTTTAGTTTATTTTCAACATATGTCAGAAAAAAAAAAAACCAACCCTTTCCTTGGCAGTAAGAGAACTGTATAAAGAAAACCCATTGAAACAATCAACCTCCTTTAAAACAGCCCCAGGCAATGCTGACTCTTCGTCTTGTATGTTTGGTTTGGGTTTTTTTTCTGATCACTCCTGTTACACAGATCAGAAACACCATTTTAGAACAATGCCAAAAGTAGTCATGATTGTTTAGTGTGTTCCTAATGTAAATAATATTGCCGTAGCACATGGCAGTTAGAACGTTTACTTCAATGTGGATTTATTTGTTTTTTATGTTAAAATAACCATGACGTCTAAAGCTCAGGACATAGAATTTCAGGTTTTGAAGCTTCTGGCCTGACGTTAATCATCTGGATCCATGCCTGGTTCCTGGAGGTAGGTTCTTAGGAAAAAAATGTGCAGACTTCTTGGGTAATGGCTTAGAACCCCATTTTTTACCTCTAAGTTACTATTGGATATTATTTTGACACTCACTGAAAGGGAAAGAAAATCTCTCTCCTTACAGATGCTTATGTTTACAGTAACCCTAAACAGGAAAGATAAATTTGGAGGGCTTTTTTTTTCATATATGATATTTAATGAAATTCTTTTGTTAGCAGTTGTACTCTGTGCCTGTGTCTGTACTTTCAGTTTAATGGATTGTATTTTTGTTGTTGCTCAGTAAACTAGAATCTGATACATGGATTTTTTCCTTCTCAATTGCAAGTATTTCAATCCTTAATTGTCAGATGACAGGACTTCTGTAATTGCCTTTTACTTTGCTTACGTTGTCTAAGATAGTTCAATGTGATTCAAAGCTGAACTGTGCTGCTAATTGGTAGAATGTTGTCATAACAGTAGTGTGCTGCTGGCCAGAGCAGTGTGCCTTTTGCTAGTGCCTGCACATCCAGCACAGGAGTTTTTCTAGTCTTAGTAATTTATAATGAAGTGATTAGGTGTAGAGCACACAATTTAAAGGACATGTAGTACAGCCATAGAAAAGTAAGTAGTTTAATGAATTCTGCAGCAAATAAACTAGGACTTCTGACACTTCAGTAGAAGCTGTGGTGGTTGTGTGCTGTCCTCAGTCTTTAATGCGCAAGATTATTAGCAAAAGGAAAGGTACTGTCCTTCTGATGGCTGTGCTCAGTGGTCATAATTCATACTGCTAGCGCTGATAATGTGAGTTTAGCAGATGACATCCAGATAAATCTGGATGTTGAAGTATCTGTAGATTGCACATTGGGATTTGAGCTAACCTCTCACTCAACTGAGATAGATGGTTTTAAAACCAAATAGCTGTTTGTTTGAGCTGGCGAATTCAGGGCACTCTTGTGTAAATGGTTATTTAAAGAAACTGATATGTCTCTTGGCTGTTTCCCAGGAAGCTGCCACTTTCAGCTTCTGCCATTCACACTTCCATGATTATTTTACTGAAAGCATTTTTATAATTTTGAGTGTGTGTCAGGAAGATAATCTGTTGTTGGCTGTGGATTCTGTAGTAAAGTATGTGACAGTGAAATCCAGGAGGGAAGGTACTGCTCACTGGCTCCTATTTACCCTTCTTACACAATGAGGAACAAGCCATTTTGAAAGGCAGCACTTTCAATAATGATAAGAGTGTGTGCACATTACCCAGTTTATATCAACCCAAGGCTGTCACCAACTGTCTTCCAGCTTAGTAGTTTAACGATATTAAAATACACAGAGCATTTGTATAAGAAACTGCCAGCAGATTCTTTGACAGTGCAAACATACTGCGTGTATTTTAAGACCTCAGGTATCTGACCTGAACTATGGGGAACCTGTCTCCCATGGCCAGGCTATAATGAGTTTTCCCCATGCAGAGTAGTAGAAAAGTGGAATGAAAATCTGAAATGAAATTCTGAAAATGAAGCACTTCTGGATAGGATAGAGACCTATCAATGAGATCTGCTTTGAAATGTGGCCTGATCTTGGTTTTGGCCACTGAACTTCATCATATCTGTTTTACTCTTTGGCTGAGCAGTCTGCTTTCCCACTTGCATTTTGATAATTTACACTTCTGACCTTTTGGTTCAGGGTATGTGAATTTTATTTCTGTCCCTATGGCTTCTATACATCTTTTTTTCCTAGTGTTTTTTTGCAGGGGGAGGGAAAACGAGGGCAATGACTGTCTCTACCTTCTGGCTGTGCTGCAGCGTGATCCAGTGCCTTGATGTAAATTCTGGAGAGAACTAAATGATGGAATAGTTTTATGCACATTTACATTAATCCTGTTCTTGCTGCTGGTATGCTGTTTGTGAAGGCAATGGGGACACTGCTACCTTCACCAGCCACCCTTGTCTCTTTTTTTTGGGTTTGTTTGCTTGTTTTCTTCTGGTTTATTGTAGTTCTGAGGAAGGAGGCAGCAGGAAAGGGATGGGAGAAGGCCAACTCATAGCATTTACAGAGGGGGTGATAACACAGAGGCATGAAGATGTGGGTTCTTTAACAGCTAGGCAAGAAACCCAGGAACATGTCTGTCTTATGAGATTAAAAAAAACCCTGCAAAGAGCAATCAATTGCATTCTTGGGAAAGAACAGACTGATTTCCTCAGAGCCTTCTGCAGTGCAATGCAGTAACCTCCAACAAATGTGAGTTTACCAAGTGATTCTCTGAGGCCTTTCTGGATGCTGTGGGACTTTCATCTAAAGAAGTGACCCAGCATAAGGCTAGTCCTCTCCAGCCATTTGAGTTTCACCAGCTGTATACGAGTAATTGCACTGGAACATCACTCTGTGTTATTTCAAATGTTGTGTGGCAGATTTGAGAATGATAATAATATATATTTATGTTTCTATCTGAGATGGCAGCATGTTGCTTCTGATGTCAGTGCTCCCTTTTTTGGCTTTCTTCACAACTAATTCTTTCTATTTCTTTTTGTTTCTCATATACTCAGACTGCTTTCTCAAAACACAGAAATAAAGAGATTGATATATGTTGTTTTCATTTTTTTAGGCTTCATTGATCTCAGCCTCTATGACCAAGTAAGACTCTTGGAGAGTTGCTGGATGGAAGTTTTAATGGTTGGTTTGATGTGGAGATCAATTGACCATCCTGGGAAACTGATTTTTGCACCAGACCTTGTATTAGACAGGTACGAGCACAATAAATTTCTTGAGAGCATATTAGCATATTTGGAGGTAAGAGGAAGAGGATAAAGTATGGAGATACTACTAATATTTTATTTAATAGCATAACTTATTTATATTTGTAACAATAATGTCTTGAGTTTCCATTTCCTTTCAGGGGCTTAAGGAATACTCAGTATAAACAGTATTATTGAACTTGCAAATTCCTGAATTCCTGTAGCTTCACATGACAGTGTGAAGCTTTTCTGTATTTTTCCTACCTTTTGTTGGCTTTGTTTCTTATGGTCCAGGTCTCTGGATGCTGCAGGTGTTGACACAGCAACACAGTGCACTACGTTAGCAATTTTTCCCCATTTCCCTCAAAAAAAAGTAGACTTATTGTCAGGCCATATTTTAATTGAAGTAGCTTTTCTACCTGATTTTCTTCCTGCCACAGCTGCTGTTCTCAATAGCACCATGTACCAGCAGGGAAGAATGCGGATAAGTAAGGAGGCTTTTCTACAAGACATTAGAAGGATTTGAAGTTATATATTTCTCCTGCATTGCTGTGCTTAGGTCTTACTGTTATCGAAAACATCACAGAGAAAAAAGTGCAGCATATTACAGAAAGCATAAGAAGCATCAGTTTGAACACTGTGTTGTGTTTAGTACTGTGAATTTTTGAATACTGTGTTGTTTACTACATAATTGCATTTTTAGTCCAGTACCTGTAAAAACCAAACCTAACCAGAAAACTGGAACAGTAACTAAAGTGGTGTGAAATTTGCTGCTGCTTAATTTTAAACCTATTGCAGGGAATTAAGGTTGTTTGTTTGTTTGCTTGTTTTCTGTAAATGGGACCATTTCTAACATCCAAACTGGAGAAAGCTGCATTCAGCAAACACTTGCAAACATAACAACAAACAATCACAAAACCACCAAAGCCCCCTTCCCTCCTCCCCAGTCTATTTTAACTTGCATACCTTTGAGGAAAAAGGTGCTGGGGAACGGAGTAGAGCTTGTTTTATTCTCTAAAAGTTTCCTATTATTCCAAGAAACTTATTTTAGGGAGTCTTTTTTATTCTCCAAGTCCTCAGACCTCCCTCAGGTACAAATAGGTACTAACTCCTTGTGAAAGAAATCTGGAGAATGATTTGAGGTGATACTGTGGTACTGTGAAACACTATAGTGTTTCAAACTGATTATCAGAATTAGACTGGCTGTGAGGATAAAGCCTCTTACAGAAATATGGTCATACTTACCCATGGTCCATCCTGCATGTGCTTTAATGAGAAAATCAGTTTCTTAGAGGTGCTGACCTTTTATACCACTGTAATTTTCAATTTAGATTTCATGATAGAACCTTTCAATTCTCCCAGAGATGAGGTGGATAGGCTTTTTTTATCTGGCTGAGTTGGACTTTCTTCATTCTACTTTTTCAAAGACATTTTGAATGTGTTTCTATAGGGATGAGGGGAAATGTGTAGAGGGAATTTTGGAGATCTTTGATATGCTTCTGGCCATGACCTCAAGGTTACGAGAGCTGAAACTGCAGCACAAGGAGTATCTGTGTGTCAAGGCAATGATCCTCCTCAATTCCAGTAAGTATGTGACTGGCTCTGACACTCACTGAACTGTGCTTTCTATATCGAATGTGGCTGTGAAATCGGCCTCTAAAAATGGCAGAATTATCAAATGAGATAAAGCTGTTGAAGGAGAACAATAGGAAAGGACTTCTAACTGCCAGATTAGTAAGGATGTTTGCTCAGAAAAATGCTAAGCTGTACCATTTGCTGGATTCATGGTCTGTGTCCTGTTGTAAGAACTGCATGAAAGACCCAGAGTCTGAAAGCTTCTTACAAGGTGGAGCTCAGGACCCAGGATGTGGGTATGTCTTTTTCAGCAAGAACTTTTCTCATATCTCCGTGGATCCTGGCAATGTGTAAAGTTGCTGTGCAGCTCTACAAACCTGTCCTTAATTCTTAATTGTAGTAAAACCAGTTACTCAATTGAGTGATAATTAATTAGGCTTATGTGTTCCTATTTTAAGGTAATTAACTGGTATAAATGATTGCAAGTACTCAGCTGCAAGTTTAATTTCAGGATATGAGCTTTGCTTTGCGAAAGGCTTGCTTTGCAGTGTTTCACCCAAGGCAGACAGGAGTGTGTTTGCCACTTTAAGGTAGTTTGCAGTGAAATAATTTTATTCCCCCAAACATTTTGTGATTAATGTTGTCCAGAAAATCCTACAACAAAATATCAGCTGTTGCATGGACTGTTCTCAGCAAGGAGCTGCTGTGTAATTCTCAGCCCAGTTCCAAAGCGGAATGGTCCAGCAGTTATCCTGCTTGTTTACAGATGGATCCCATTATTTCAACAGACAACAAAAGCTGGTCTTTTTTTTTTTCCTAAAACAAATCCTCACACCAACAAAGCAGACAAAAACCCCAACAAAAAGCTGCGTTCATCAGCCATATTTCCTTCAGAGCCTCAGCTTTCAGAAAAGATCACTCCTTTCACCTCTCCCTGCTCACTTTTCTTGTCAAAGTTCATCTTTTACTCTTAATTTTCAGGGTGTTCCGGAGCTCTGTCCTTCCATAAGTATCTTTGGGAGGACTGCCATCCCCTCCCTCCCCAGATCTCTTCTGCTCCATCAATGGTGTTACTGTGTGTTTTCAGACCTCCTTAGTGGTGATTTATTCCCTTCCCTCTACCCCCAATTCTCTTCTTTTTGCTGACTTTTAAGGTTTCCCACTGTAGGTAAATGCTGTATTATGGCACCTGCAGTGAGCAGTAGGGAGACCATGGCAGGCTGGGTCTATGAGCAGTGTCTCTCACCATGTTCTCATCCCTCTTTAGGATATACTCAAGCAAAAGAGGGTTTTTTCAGCAAGAAGAGATTAGAGCAAGCGTAATGCTGTAATTCATAATAGTTACTGAATTTCAAAGTACAGAGTAATTCAAAGGGAAAAAAGCCCTGGAGAATGGAGGGCACGTCTATGTTCAACATGTTGTCATGGGAGTATTAGGGAGAATTGCTCAGTTTGCAAAGAATGTGGCCATCAAATTTTGGCAAAGGAATGTAAGCTGAAGCTTGGTGTGGCACATGGAGCACCATTTGTACAGTCTTCAGGGTAGATGTCAGGAAATGTATCTTCTCTAGTCCTGTAGAAACATATCAGAAAAAAAGTCCACTGTTGTAGCTTCTTTTTCTTCCTCATGTCTGCAATTTTCTCTCTGTTTAGGCATGTTTCCCTTGTCAGAAGAACCTGAAAGCAACAGAAAACTGCATCACCTGCTTAATGTGGTCACAGATGCTTTGATGTGGGTTATTGCGAAGAGCGGAATCCCGTCGCAGCAGCAGACCACTCGCCTGGCCAACCTGCTGATGCTCCTCTCTCACGTCAGACACGCAAGGTACATTTTACAGAACACGTGTAACATACAGTGTTAGTGCTTGCTTATTACAGCCACAAAACGAGGCTTGAGAGCCAGAGCACTCCTGAGGGAATCCTGCTACTGCTCTTCATCTCTGTCTGTTGTCAGGCTTTCCTTCCTAGCACACCTAAACAGCCTCTATACTCAAGTGCTTGCTGGGACTCAGAAATGTTGTGTTGATATTAAAATGCCTCTTTAACTGTATTACATTAAATTATTCATTATGGATCTGTCTGAAATGCTTAACAATAATTACACAAATTCAGCTTTTCAAGAAGACCCACCCAGCCGTCAGAACTCTTCTGTCCAAAATGGAAGTCTTTTTCCAAACTGAGCTGCAGTGTGGGCTTTAGTGGAACAAAGTGTGCTGTGGGTGCCAGGTTTGTCCCAGGCCAAAGTTGCTGTCTTTTACTCAGAACCACAGCATTTTTGCCAAGGGACTTGTGCTGCAGCAATACCACGCTCCCGCTTTTCCTATTGGAGGAAGTTCCTCTGCTCCCTGTCAGTCCCTAGACCTCCTTGAGCTGCTCATCTTTGCTTGCAGTACAGCAGACTCAAACACAAGGTCCTACAAACAGATGCTTTAATTTTCAGGCTGTTTGTAATTTTAAATCATCACACAAAGCCCAGCTATTCACAAAGCTGTTTTATGACTGTGTGTCCTGGGCAGGCGGTCCTGGGACCAGGCTGAACTATGTAGAGGAGAGATGGGTGCATCTGACTTTGTGTAGAGACACTGAAGAGGGACAGTGACCTTTGCAACAGGCTTCCTGGGAGAGTGGGTGACAGCAGCAAGCACCTGACTGGGCGAAAGGCCAGTTTGTGAACTGGGGTGAGGTTGAGAGCTGGCCCTACAGGTGCTACCGCATCCAGTAGAGCCAAAAGAGACTCAAGGCTCCAATGCACTGCTGTCACCTGGGTTGCCTGCTGTGGTGTGACACCACATCACAGCGTCGCAGGAGCTCTTGTGGTGACATGATGTGAGTAAATATTGGGAATTTTTATGACTTCTTATTAAAGCCAGAGTTTTTCTGCTGTGCCTGCCTCAGCCGGAGTCTGGAGGCTCTTTGTGACCTGTCTCCTTCTTGCTTAGCAGTGGTCAATCAGTTACACTTTGTTCTGGAAATACTTGCTGCTCTCAGCCATGATTACCAAATGATGCAGGACTCTCAAGATCTGGGTGTAGGAAGGGGTCTGCAATTTCTTCTTTGCCATTAATGTATTTGTAACTCTTGAATTGTAGCAGAACCTCATTTTTCTGGAAGCCTTGTCCCCCTCCCAATCCAATCTCCTAGGTCATCTGTGTGCTGACTGCTGCTACTATTTCCACTGTGATAAAGTTGGCTTTGAGCAAGCTCACTTAAGATTTCAACCCCAAAATCTTGTGTGCATCTGAAGTATATCCATGTGCAACTGCAACAGCAATAGCCATCTCCTCTTAGTCCAAATCATGATATAGCCATAGAGCATTCCAGCTAATCAGGTGTCACTGTACCTTACTGCATAACAAAAAAGATTGCTTTAAAAGCCTGTAGCCGTCTGCAAGATCTGACACCGGACGTGCAGAGGAAACAAACAGCTCGAAGTCAGACAGGGTAATTTGGTCTTCCTACTCAGCCAGGCAGGAGCCAGGTAGTCATTAGAGCTACGCATTGTAAATTCCCCTTTTGCATAAAGCTGCTGCGTGTGGACCTCCCACATTTACAGCATCAAAGAGGTTTTCTGTTATTAAACATAATAAATTAATAGGGTTGGTACATCCAATTCTGTTCTGAAGTCAGTTTGTGTGGTGTAAAACAAATCTTGGTTCTCTAAATAGTAAACCACTCAGCCTTAAAGTACTGAGATGCTGTTACTGTTGATAGTGGTAAGTGGCCTCGGGGACTACAGCAGCTAAATCTTCTTAACCCCTAATTAAAAAAGGACTTCTCTCAAAGCCACAGACATTGTTTCCTCCTCTGCATTGTTGAACCCAGATCACTGACTTATTTTCTGTTCTTCTGCACAGTAACAAGGGAATGGAGCATCTCCTGAGCATGAAGTGTAAAAACGTGGTCCCAGTGTATGACTTGCTGCTGGAGATGTTGAATGCACACACTCTCCGAGGACAAAGGAAGTCCCCGGCCACGCATCCTGAATTTGGCCCGTTAGAACAAATGGAGACTGGAGATGGTTTGCGGAATGGGGCAGCCCAGTAATTCTGCTGAGACCTGGAGATGTGACGCTTGTTCAAAGCTGTGGGAGAAAACAAAACTGCTGTGGTGGGAATACTGAAGTGTGACATAGTGCGAGTCCTCATTTCTTCTAGATCTGCAGATCGGTATCTCAGGAAAGGCTTGTGGGACGCACACTTCTGTCCGTATTTCTGACATTTTAATAGCTGCACTTTAACAGTGCCTTTTCGGAGCCTCTTCAAAAGCACCTTATAAAATTAAGCCTCAGAACAGTGCTGTGAGACAGGGCATTACTGCCTCTCATTTTGAGACCCAGGCAAACTGCGATAAAGAGCTTAAGGGACTGGGTTTAAGATGACAGAAGTCAGCTGTGTCAGGGCTACGAGTGAGCACCGAGGTTTCTGTCTCCCAGACCAAGGCTTTTATGTGATGATTAGTTGATCTCCTCTTTCATAGAATCATAGAATATCTCAAGTGGGAAGGGACCCATTTGGATCACTGAATCCAACTTCCTGCTCCTTGCAGGACTACCTAAAACAACATGAGACTGTATGAAATGTAGAGCAGCAGTTTGGGATAGATCCACTTACCTGTGTGCTGGTCCCTGGGAAATCCTGCTTTGCAGCTGATCTAGACAAAGTGCCAAGATATGTACAATGTAAAGGAGTTTCTTCAATTCTTAAATATGCAATGGCTGCAAGGGCCTTCATTTGAAGGCCATTCAGAATAGCTTCTAAGACCAGTTCAGAGCCTCTACAGAATTGTTAAACCAAGCTTTGTATTTTGTGAGCCTGTTCTGAACACGCACATTATTATCTGTGTATAATTCTTCAGTGCTTTAAAGAATGACCAAACTGCCTGGATATTTCAGTCAATGCTGACCTTTGAAATGTGTTTTGTCTGTGAGATTAACATGTTGGTTTACATATTTATTAATGATGTTAAATCTAGTATAATAATTAGGTACAAGAGGTTGCTCTGTGAATAATAACAGTTTGCATTTGTGTATGATCTGCTAACCTGGGCTTGTAAAATCAGCTATAAACAAACCATCTTCCCTTCCCTTTGGACTTGCTTGTGGAATTACGTCCTGCCCACCCAAAACCTCTTGCAGCCATCTTGCAGGGGGAAGGCAGCGGCCAGGAGCATGAGCTGGGACCTGGTTTTGCCTGCTGCCCTCAGGTTTGCTGCTTGCTCGTATAGAAAGCACGTTCTCATATGTTGCATTGGATCCTTCAAAGAGCAGGATGGGGCAGTTCTGGCACTTCCTTCACTGTGCAAGTGTGAGGCCTTCTTTGGGTTTCATTGAAGATGTGGGTTTAATCCCCCCGTCTTGCTGATTTCTGCATGTTTTTAAGCTGCACTGAGAAAAAAAAACAACATAGGAAATAGCCTGGCCAAGGGCCTCAGTGTGGAGCAGGATGGTATCATTCAGTCTGGCAACTGCCAACATTGCATTTTGATGTGAGCTAGAATCATGCTAAGTGGATATGTTCAAACGTAATGCATGCGTTCTCTGGGTATTTCAGGTATGGAGAAAATTAACTGGGATCAGACCAAACGTCTGTTTTGAGCCAATAAGTCTTTTGGTTAGGGACTTTATTCCATTTGTGTACTTGAAATATTAATCAAACTTTTGATCTTGGTGTTTTTTTAAAGCCAAGGAGAGTATTTTTTATAGGAAGCGCATAAAGAGTTTTCAGTAAGTCACACAAGTCTGTTGTCTTGTTTTGGTCTTGTACCATACCAGAAGCTGCTGATGGTCTACATTTTTACTGGCTACGTTTTTAGTGTTTTTTAAGAAACTGTAATATAGCAGTGCCCTTTGAAATAAGTGTCATATTTACTACAGAAAAGGGAAAAAATGAGAGTACAGTCTGGAATCTATTGGTACTTTCATTTTGAGGGAGGTTTTGCTGTGAAATGGATGTGATTTGGTGTTTCTTGGGCTTGATCATGTTCTGGCCTCCATGCTTGTTGGTTTTTTTCTCTCTGATTTTCCTATCCTGTGCAATCTTTCTGTTTAATAGTTTTTCAAAGAAATGTTGAAGTGATCATTTTGGTTTTGTTTCGCATTGGAAGTGCTGAACCTATGTGCAATCCTGAAACAAACCTCTTCTTAAAAAGAAAATGGGAAGGAGTGCATATAGATTGTAAAAATTAGCTTCTAAATGGAAATTTGCTCTGGACTGACTGGGAAAGGGCAATGCTGCAGATTTGTACCATGTGCTGTGATTAATAAATGCCATTACTAGCAGAGTGCAAATAGGAAAATGTTATTTTAACATGTACTTTTCATCTCAGTGAATATAATTTTATTAAGAGTTACTACTAGTACTTATTTTTACATGGGCAAAAGCCAGTCACTGTTGACTCTGGATAAAAGTAGCTGAGGTTGTATTTGGACAAGGAGGAAGTGCACGTCTCTAAAACAGCAGTTTATAAATAGGGAGCTGTGTGACAAGGATTGAACAAGGGTGCCTTTGGCTCTAGAGATGTTGGGTTGATCATGGGTCTGTATCCCACAGGCCGTCTCACATGCTGTTCCTTGGTGTGGAGCACATCCACATCCCTGCTAAGCCTGAGCAGAGCTGCTGCACTGCGTTTCAATTCACATTTTGGGGAGCCTTTTCCAGTTTCAGCACGAGTGAACTGAGGGCTGTAAGGAGGACAGGGCTGGTTTCCTTCACTGCACTGCTGTACACCAGCTTCTGCTGGGATCTGGTTGGAGGTGGCTGTTTCTACTTGAAGAAGATGCTGCAGGAGTGCCAGCTGCCACGGGCTTAAAGAAAAAATCAGAACAGGGAAATAAAGGGGCCCAACTTTTCCTCACACTTAAAATGTGCTCAAGTTCTGCTTGAGTCTGGAGCTGAAGAGTGAAACAAACCTGGCATTTTTTTAAGAACTGTGGCAAGTCTCACAGCATTTCAGGCAGGTGAAGTGCTCTGCCTCCAGGAATGGGTGACCTTTCCCACAGCTCTGCCTTCTTGCAAGTAACTCATTTTTAGTACAGTCACATTGCCAGTCAGAGAGGAGAACACAGGGAAAAGATGTGTTGTAACCTTCTCCCATGAGATAGTGACTGATAGGATGAGTGCTCCTATAAAATGTGTAGCAAACTAAGAAAGGTAGCAGCACGTAAGGATGTCTTTTCCAATAAATATGCATATTTCCATAATAGTAATATATTAATTCCTTACTGACTGATAGATCTATACAAGAGCATTGTGATGAAAGGAGATCATCCTTTCAAGCGCTAGAACTTTCTCTTTTCCTCCTGATGACCTGTGACATATGGAAGACGACATTTTCTGTATTTGCATTATTAGAGTGGTTTAACAGAGCCTAAAAATACAGTGAGGCCCCAGAAAGCCGCCTCTTGGTCCTATCCAAGCGGTCACCAGTGACCAGCCTCTTCTGATGAAAGAATTTTTGTCTAATTTGACTTATATCATAAAATCACAGAATCTCAGAATGGTTGGGATGGGGCATCCACAACTGCTGAGCAGCCTGTTCCAGTGTCTCACCACCCTCACAGTAAAGAACTTCTTCCTAATCTCTCTCCTTTCCCTGCCCTTCCCCACTAAGAGAAGTGCCCTTGGGAGACAAGTTGATCTTACCTGGAGCACTAAAGTTAAAAACAAAGTGTGGATTCACATGACTTCGTTTGAGGGGCCTTAAAGTGAGCACAGCCTACGGGCCTGTCACAGGAATTACTGCTTTATAGGGCTGAAGAGTGAACATATAGCTATTCAATTGAACATATATATATTCAATAGAGCTATCAGGATATCCCGTTCAGTTCTTTAGATGGCAGAGGAGTTTATAAACCCCATTCCTCGCTGCTGCAAGCGAGCACAGCCAAGGAGAGCCACCAGCAGCTGCTTTTATTCTTAGCCCAGCTGTAGGCTGTACCACTTCTTTCCATGGTGCATGGTCCTGCGATCCTTCCACACACTCAGAGTCGGAAGTCATGGGAACACCTTTGCTATCAATCACCACCATTTGTCTTGGAAGAAAGCATTTAATGTTATTTATGTCCTGCAAAACAATTGTTCAGCAAAGCAGTTAGGGATGTGGTCATCCATTGTGCTGAGCCAGTGCCTAAACGAGTGCTAGAGCCTTGTAAATGGGAAAATGAAAAGCAAGTGAACTGCTAAAATCTGGAAAACAGGTATTATTAATTTTTCACAGTGTTTTCCTACTGAACTGTGGTAAATTAAATGGCACTGTTTCCTAGTGAAAACTTCGTTTTACTTATGAGCTGGATATTTTAAACTCTTTCCATATTTACACATAGGAGTCAGCTCTACTCATGCATTGTAGAGTGTCAATGATTTCAATTTAACTGCATAAGGAAAACAAGATTGCTTTGCTATAAAAATGCCAACTTCTGCTGCTACTGCTTGAACTGACAAAACCTTCGCTCATCAATAACCACATACGAAGGAGCCAGCATGGCCATTAACAGTGCTATTGCATGTTTCTTTAATCTGTTTTCCCCAAAATGTTCTGAGTGCCATTTTATATATGAATTTAAATGTTCCACATTTGATGCAAGTTTGTAACGGAAACGGGTTTATGACTGAAGCTGGTGCCTTTTCAAGTATTTTATGTATGTAATTCTAATGTGAAAAAACCCCATGATCCCCATCCTTTCAGCTGCTCTTCAGTTCAATGAACTTAGTTGTAGTACTTGTCTAGTGATGCGTGTTTCACTCAGTTGTAGATTGTTGTGGCTGAATAAACAGGTATCATGAAACCTAAATAATACATGGCTTTTTGTTCACTTCTTTCCTGTAGCTGAGCTCAGCCTGGTTCCATGGGTGGAGGGGGAATAGGGAGTAGGTACAGCTGACAACAGATTGAAGTCTCATCTCCCTGCCAAAGAAAGAAGACTAAACTCAAAACTAGTTTTGGCCTAGTTCCACTCCTTCATAAAATACATGTGCAAAAGCATGGACGTGCATGCTTGCTCTCACTATTGCTCTCGCCCTCTATTTTTAATCTTTTTTTCCTTCCCTTCACTGAACACTAACAATCCAGACCTGAATGAGAGGATGCCACTAAGAAATTGGTGGGTACATATGACTTGTTTGAAGCAGACTTCTGTGTCAGCCTACAGTGCAGTGCTTATTATCAACTAGAAGTAAAACTATTTAAAATGGGTTTTAGGGAAAAAATAAAAGGTGACTTTCCTAGAAGTAATTTTTTTGTGACATTCTGAGATAATCTCATGAAATCTCCTCTTTTTATATATTACATCAGCTGAACAATTTGCCATAACTGTACATAATGAAAGGAAATTGCCGGCTATGGAATTTTCTTTAGACCTTTTAACATGGTTCAGATTTTTTTTCCCTGCATAGATTCTTTAATGGCAGAAGAACTGAGTATCATGTCAGCAACTGACTATTAGTTCTTGGTGGAAAGATTTGCACGGGCATTTTGTGACAACCTGGCAATGAAATAATGGTTAGTTGGCTGACTTCTACAGAGGCAAAAACTTAAATGAGCTTAAATGTCTCTGTGTGGCAAGGGGCAGAAAGGATCCATCATTTATCTTTGGATACAGCACTTCTGAGAGTTGTAGCTGTGAAAGTCGTAGCTGGAACACAAGCCTGGCTCCACAGACATAGCTACGTGGAGCGGTATGCTAGCTTACAGGCTGTGAACACTGCAATCTGATCCATGTGTCTTTAGCAAGCTGGAGCCTGGGCACTGCCACTTGGAATCACAGGATGGTTTGGGTTGGAAAGGAATTTAAAAGATCATCTAGTTGCAAATCCCCTGCCACATGCAGGGAGGGACACCTTCTACTAGAGCAGGTTGCTCAAAGCCCTGTCAAACCTGGCGTTGAACACTGCCAAGGATGGGGCAGCCACAGCTTCTCTGGGCAACCTGTGCCAGGGCCTCAGCACCCTCATAAATGAAGAACTTCTTCCTAGTATGTAATCTCAATCTCCCCTCCATCAGTTTAAAGCCATTCCCCTTGTCCTATCACTACATGCCCTTGTAAAATGTCCCTCTACAGCTTTCCTGTTGGCACGTTTAGGTCTCCCTGGAGCCTTCTCTTCCCCAGTGCTCTCAGTTTGTCTTCACAGGAGAGGTGCTTAAGCCCTGTGCTTGGGATTGAGGTTGAAACATACCAGTATGGAGCTGGCATGCCTTGACCCATACTTGAGCACATAGGGTTGATGTAAACTACTGTATGGTACTACTATAAGATGTGCCAAATTGCAGGCTTTGACTTTCGATGTTGCTAATTTTGCAAGCTTAACTATATCAGTTAAAATATTAGTACAGTATCTTGGAAATTAGTCATGCTTTTTTGCAACTATAGGTGGGGAAGAGGCTGTTAATTCGCTACAGGGGCTGTCTTTCTCTGAACATAAGAATGCAAAGCAACTTGCTTCATAAATCCCCTTGCCAGAAGATGAGGAATAAGCAATCACCAGTAGGGAAAAGTGGAGAAAAGGTGGGAGAATTCTTAAAGGCTAATGATAAATCCTTTCTCCTATAGGTAAGCATTACAGAAATTGGCTAATTCCTGGGTGATTTTTACTGTAACCAAAACTCTTAATATCACAGTGAGCTCTCCTTGTCGTGTGTTTACCTCTCTCCAGCACTGACTTAACTCCTGGGTCAGAAAATCAGTTCGGGATGGGGGCAAATAGCTCAGCATTTTAAACGACTAACATGCATTACCTGGTTCAACTTTGTATTCTTCCTTCAGGAAATTAGTGAGTTGCAAAAGAAAGGATCTTTCCCACTGAACACAGGCTCCACTCACAAGTTTTAA
>JAOEHX010063381.1:0-19572 GCA_025448015.1 Bolborhynchus lineola | reverse complement strand
TTACAGCTATAAAAAAAGTCTTATTCAGCACTCAATTTGCTAAAATTTTTATAGGCTAAAGAGTCACTGGAACACTGGTAAAAATCATTAAACAAGCACATACCCAAATCATTACTTATGTTTAACCAATGTAAAAGACATGGATCTTCTGAGTAAATTATTAATTCTGAGTTTTCCATTAAGTGCTGGTAAGAATTTGGACTTGACTAATAAAGCTCTAGACAGGGTTCCAGTAAAATCAAAGGCCTGAAGAGAATTAGATTTTTTTGGGGGGGTTGTTTTTTTTTTTTTTGTTGTTGTTTTTTTATCTAGTGCCAGTTAGAATTTACTACCAAAGTGGTAATACTCTGCCATATTATTTGAAAGACAAAAATGGTGTTTAGAATATGATGGGTCAAAGGAAAAATATATATTGTCATATATAGTTCATTCTATATACTTCTAGTCATTTTATATTGCAGATCTGTCACAAGAAAATATTATTATCTACTTAATTATCTTAAACTCAGAAAAGTGACACCACATCAAAATTTAGAATTGAGTGAAGGTAGAAAGTGAAATTTTAATAAGTCCAAATCATGAATACATCCTGACAGACTACAGGTGAATTCTTAATCACATGCACAGAAGAAATAAAATAACCAAATAAATATTCAAGGAACAATGTCCAGGTAAACTTACGTGGTTTTGAGAAAAAAAGGATGGTGAGGGTCAAATCCAGATTTCCTTCTCACATTGTTGATTTTGCTGTAGTTGATTTGTTTGCCTTGTAATTTCCCTTTTTTTTTTTAATTTTTATTTTTATTATCCATATCCCCATTTCAATACTAGATAAGAATATTTCTTACAAAGGTCTGAAAAAGCTTAGCTTGCTTTGAACATTCAGACAACCACATTTTCTGTAAGTAAAGAGAACAATGTTGAGGTATCTTGTTAATGGCCTACGGCTAAGGTTTAGGTTCTAACATTTAAAATACCTTTATTAAGCATCCTAGCTTCTGTGCAGCTGAAGTTGGTATAAACTATCTTTCTTTATGTCAATCATGTAAAGAAAGAAAAATCTTAAGTTTCCAGATAAAGGATACACTGTCTTCTTAACTTGTTCAAACAATCATAAATTCGAACAAAACACCATGAAGAAAATTATAAATGTTTTACATCATTGGTTCTTATGTTAGTGTACATTGCATGGTTTTGTCTTATATGAATTAGAATTGATACATGTGTGTATATATATATTTCATGTTTACAGCTGCTGTAAATTACTGTAATATAGACACCTCATGATAGCAGCAATACCAAATGTATGTAAATTAAAGGCAATTTTTGATATGGAGAATCTGCCATTAATATCTTTTTATGAAATCTCTTACTAAGCTGCTTTTTCAATCCATGGGAACAACTGGTCATAAACTGATGAATGACATTAATATATATGCATGTGGTTCAGCATGGAGGTTTTTTCATATAAAAACAGTATTGGGAAAGCAGAACAATATCAATCTGTGTTACAGTGGTGAGAAAAAGCAGCAGGAGTGGGAGAACAGGAATTTTTTTTAATATTTCTATAAGATAAGAAAATTAATTACTCAGAAAGGATAGATTTCCAATGCAGTTTTTTCATGCTCCCATGTAGCTGAAGATTCAGACATTTGGTTTTTCATCAAGCTGTGCATTATACCCAGTTTATGTGTATTTTGCCAAGATCTCTTTTGAAAAGGCAGCTTATACCTAGTCTGTCTCTGAGTTTAAGCATTCTCCTGACACATACTCTGTGGTGGGTCATTCTCCTCCCCATCCTCTGGACTGCTCCATGATCTCAGGGATTTCTGACAGGCTTTGGTCTTCGTGCAATGAGATGGGCAGTGAAGCAACCCTTGATCTTATCAGGAACTCTTGCATGGGTAATGAAGGAGGCAGGCATATTCGTAAGAAATAGGTGACCCAGAATAGCACAGATTGGGATTCCAATATTTTCTAGTTTGCCTGAAATATTTCATCCCTTCAGCCCCTTTCTTAATGCACACTTTCTTAGCTTGCACACTGCTGCCAGATATGGACATATTACAGGATGCAACTCATTCATAAAATTAGTAATATGTCAAATCAAATGCTTATCAGTATCCTGACCATCAAACAAGAAAAGATGTATCTCCAGGGACACTGATAAAGAACAACCCAAGGCCAAAGAATGTAAGACCTTGCTCAGAAGTCAGGTAGTAACAGCCACTGTGGTAATGTTTATGGTTCTTCCTGCTGTTCTAGGTGGGTTGCCATTGCACTTGACTAGGTCATAGGATTAAATCACTAGGAAAGAAATGCTAGATGACCAGAACAAGGATTGATAAAGGGTGTTCAACAGAGGTAATGAGGAGGTAAATTAGCTTGGGTATGCCACTGATGAAAATAATGATGAACCTACAATACTCAGAGACTCTAAAATTTTAAGTGACATCCAAAATCCTTGCCCCTCAGTACTCTTCTGGTTTAAGCAAGAATTTGTAAAATAATCAGGAAACAATAACTTTTTGATATAGTTCCACTTAAAGAGGAATATCTGATGTCATTTACTCCTTTAAGCCAGTGGCAGATATTTGGTGTACTGAAAAGCTTCAAAAGTTTCAAAATTTCTCCTGAGAAAATCATTGACACATTAATATAACCAATAGGATTTTCTGCCTTTCAAAGTGACTCAAAAACCTGTCAGATGTAGCTCAATGTCATTTGCTTGTATACAGATTCTGCATTGACCTAAGGTTGTCATGGCCTGAGATGATCTGGAGTTGTTTTAGCTGTGATAGAAATAGTGTGGCATTCAGGAAGCTTCTGTCTTAACTGTTTTCATTTTGGTTAGTTTATAGGAAAAATAATTATTCACTGTGGAATGAGCTATCTGTGACATTAAAACAAAAATGTGACATGGATGAGCACAGAAATAGATGATATCACAGGTCTTAGATGTTCCCACATATCACTGTGATCAACTTCTGGTCACTGCAGCAGTGCAATTTGGTGAATTAAGTAAAAATTTTTTACTGATAACAAGCAAAAGAAACTAAGCAACCAAACCTCAGTATTTGGGAAGTAAAGAAAAGAAAGGCAACATAAACACTTTGCACTAAGAAAGTATAAAAATAGACCCAAGTGGCCCAAGCTTGATGAGGAAGAAAGCCCCAACATGAATGTCGTACTCCTTGCAACTCAGGACTCATGACTTTGATGACTTTAAACATATCACAGCTCTATATCGAAAACTTGTTTGTAGGAATTGACATTGGTTGTTTGTAGTGAAATATGTAGTGAAGTAGGAAAGAAAGAATTACAAGCAAAAAACCCAAAAGAATAGTGCCATGGTTGAGCCAGTTAAGGGGGACAACAAAACTAAAGTCTTTATGTAAGGGTTTTGTTACCTCCTGGGACATGAAAACTACTTAAAAAGGCTTCAGTAGACAACCAAATTTCAGGTTCTGTGTTTCTATGATTGCCTTCCTGAAGAGCTGAAAAAAATTAATGAAATGCCTCCCTTGAAACTCCTAGCTGAATGCTGCATAAGGCTCTTAAACTGACATTTCAAAATGATACTACAGTCAAGCATAAAAAAAAAACCCTACACATACGTATGCAAGAAAGCACTTACACATCAAGCATTTGAGAGAGTTTTGGAATACAGCAGCTAGACTGCAAAGCAGCACTGCTGGAAAACTGGAAATATAGATATTAAAGAAATTTTACTAAGATGGACTTAAAAGTTAAAACTTTTTTAATATATCTGATGTCTATGAGCATCATGTGTTTTAAATGTTCGTTTTCCAATATAATCTGTAAGAAAATAAAAAAGATTAAATGAATATTCCTGGGTGTTTTCTTTTACCTGAAAAGCCTAATATTGTTCAATCATCTGTATTTGTTTAACCTGCAGGAAGAGAGTTCTTTAATTTCAAGTTTAAATCACACACTTGAAGTATGGGGGGGTTCAGATTTTTGTTTTCATAGCTTGCTATTTATCAAAATTTTAGGCAAGGTAAAGATACTAATGACATGACATAATTCAGAAATCCTTATTCTTCTCTGCACTGTGTTAAAAATAAAATGAACATCAGCTTTTTGTCAAAACAAAAAAAATACCAGTGTGTACAATATTAAGATAGTCTGATACATCTTATGCCACTGCTGATAGAATCATGCTGCTGGCATATTTTAAATGAGCCGTCAGTCACACAGAGAGACAATAACAAGCACTTTGTTGTCAATTTTCTGACCCAGATAACCTTAAAATGAAAAATCAGAATACAGAGTGAAAAAAAAAATACCATGATCTAATACATGGTATATATTACCATGATACCTAATATATTGGCTGATGTGCAATACTAACATATGTATGAACACGTTTTTATTAAGGAATCATAAAATCACACAATAGTTTGGGTTGAAAGGGACGTTAAAGATCATTTAATTCCAGCCCCCCTGCCATGGTCACAGACACCTTCCACTAAATCAGGTTGCTCAAAGCCCCATCCAGCTTGGCCTTCAACACTTCCATGGATGGGGCAGCCACAACTTCTCTGGGCAACCTGTGCTCACATATCACTGCCCTCACAGTGAAGAATTTCTTCCTGTTGTCTAATATAAATCTCTTCTCTTTCAATTTAAAGCCAGTCCCCCTTGACCTGTCACTACATGCCCTTGTAAAAAGTCCCTCTCCAGTTTTTCTACAGGCCTCCTTTAGGTATTGGAAGACTGCTATAAGATTTACCCTGAGCCTTTTCTTCTTCAGGCTGAACAAGTCCAACTCTCTCAGCCTCTCTTCACAGAAGTGCTCCAGCTCTCTGATCATCTTCATGGACCTCCTTTGCACTCACAAAAAAGGTCTAGACCCCTCTCGCATTGGGGGCTCTGGAGCTGGACTCAGTACTCCAGGTGGTGTCTCACAAGAGTGGAGTAGAGGGGGAGAATCACCTCTCTCAACCTGCTGGTCATGCTCCTTTCAATGCAGCTCAGAATAAACATGGTTTTCTGGACTGCAAGTGCACAGTTCTGGCTCATGTTGAGCCAATACCTCCATGTCCTTTTCCTCAGGGCTGCTTTCAATCCATTCTCCACCCAGCCTGAAGTTGTGCTTGGTGTTGCCCTGACCCAGGTGCAGGACCTGGTACTTGGTCTTTTTGAACTACATGAGGTTTATATGGGCTCACCTCTCAAGCCTATCAAGGTCCCCTTGGATAGCATCCCTTCTCTCCAGTATGTCAACTATATCACACAGCTTGGTGTCATCAGAAAACTTGCTCTTGTTGTACTCAATCCCACTGTCTATGTTGCCAACAAAGGTGTTAAACAGCACCAGTTCCAGTACCAACCCCTGAGGAACACCACTTGTCACTGGCCTCCACTTGGACGTTGAGCTGTTCATCACCACTCTTTGTTACCGTCCAGCCAATTCCTTATCTACCAAGTGGTCCATATGCCAGATCCATTGATTTAGGTATGATATTATAACAATGAAGAATTAACAAAGTAGTGAACTAAAGAATCTGTCTTAGGAAGGATCAATTTTCAATATTAATTTTTTTGTTAGCCTTCTTAATGCAAGAAGTATGATAATGTACTTAATTTCTAATATGAAACTAGAGGGCATGAGCAAGACATAATTAGAATACCATTCATGAAGAGACAGTTCATCTTTAGAGATGGCAGAGGAAGAATGAAATTCATTAGAACAATGCCTAGTAATTTACTTGATGCTAATAAGAAACTGGGGACTCATTGGATAGAAGCAGAAGAGATATAAGGCCAGGATATATTAACTGTTAATAATGTGGTTGTAAGCTTCCAACCTGATGAAGATATGAAAATAAACAAATGTTATGACAGGATATAGCAAACACAATATAGAGCTAAGGTAATATTACTGTCAATATGCAAAGCATTGATTGCAACATATCTGTTTAGTACGGACTGTTGTTTAACCAGTGTTCAAGAAGCATTCATTTGAGCTGGAATAAATGCAGGAAAAGCCTATTAAGAGAGCAGAATGAAAAAAGATTTTCTTAAAAGAAGAAAAAACGAAGTCTGGGATTTATTTCATTTGTGAAAGGTTAAGTTAGAAAGGAATGTAGGCATTTTTTTCTATAGTTAAACTATGAATGCAAATAGAAAGAGTAAATTATTTAAGATAAAGGAAAATTAAGAGAACAAAATAACATAAACAGAGAGTGGATAAACTCAACATTAAATCTAAGAAAATTAAAAGAAGTAAGAAATATAATTATGAAAAACAGCATTAGATCTGACTAGTGTACCAACTGATAAAATTGGTTATCCTTCTTGCAGGATTCATGTCTGCTACACAAGACTAGAAATTCCACAGGAGACTAGCAGGGTATATATGCTCTCTGTCTCCAATTGGACATGTTTGGTTTGTGAGTGAGGTTGGACTTCTAGTAATTGTCAGTATTTTCCTTACAACTAAAATCCTCAAATTAATACTGATGGCTATCTCCTGGCCTACACCAAGTGAATTGATTTGCCATAATATAGTTCCCAAGGGAGAGTTGTTCACCAGATTTGAAAATAAAACCATTAACAAAATTATAGTTTTCTTTCTTTACATGCAACGTATAGAAAACTTTAAATGACTTGATATCATGCAACTAGCAAGACTTTTATCCTAGTAGTAGATAGCTCCATTCTGCAATAAAAATCTTGCACTGCATTTTCTTTTTAATGTTTAATTTCCTGAAAAGAAATGAATAAATACATAAAGAGAAAGTCTGCCACCCAGGCACTTTCATTCAGGGACTGAAAACAAGTCATGCTTTGTGAAAGACATCTGTATAAGCACTGAGGTGATCACAGAAATTGCCAGTGGGACTGCTCTATCACCAAAGAAAATACTAATGCAATTATTTCATTTTTATTTTTTTTGGTCTGTTTCACTGACAAAAAAGAAGTGTAAGCAACAGCCCATTCAGTAGCCATATCATGAAACTAATCATTTTAAGGATTTATTTAAAAAAGGGATAAAGTAGTTATACACACTATATTCTATAAATTATAATATCCTGTATATATGTAGGGACATGTAAGATGTTGCAAGTAAATAGTTCACCTTTGATAAGTCAGTAATTTAAGTAACATAAAAATATCAAATGCTGGTATAATGTGTTTGGAGGTATTTTAAAGTTTTGTAAAGAATTATTATTATAAATTTGTAAATATTATTACAATTTTGTAAATAATAATTATTATTATTGAAAAGTTTTGATAATGTGAATAACTGAAATTTGTGCTTGGCTGAAATTAGTCAGCACAATCTAGAAAAAGATACTCATTCTTGTGTTCATTTTTAATATCCTATATAACAAATGATGTTAGCTGTTCTTGCAAGATGTGATACCATAATTAATCAAATGGACAGAACTTATAGATAAAAAAACATAGTGTTTCATATTTCCTTGCAATTTTTGCAAGAAAAACAAGGCATGAAGAACTTCTCATTAAAAAGTTTCAGACCACTAAACTTACAGTTATAGCATACTGCCCATACTCTCCAGTTACCCAAGAATTTGTTGTACCGTCTCTTTTTCATCTACCACTATCATCAATCACATATGAAAAATCCAATGAGACGTGCAAACATAAATGCAGCATTGACTAATCTATTTTTCCTGTTACAGCTTTTCAGCATTGGTGTTAACAAAATATATCCCCAAAGTCAGCTTCACTTTTGCGAGGGGGAAGGGGAGAAACTTATTAAAATAACAGGTATTTTTGAGGTTGAATTTACTTTAAATCATTAAAGTCAATGAAAAGTAACAGAATTTGTGGGTCAGGGTTAAAGGGAAAACAGAGATGAGAGACATTATTGTGGGGATCTGTTACAGACCATCTGACCAAGAAGACTCGGTGGATGAAGCACTCTATAGACAGATAGGAACAGCCTCACACTCGCAGGCCCTTGTTCTCATGGGGGACTTCACCCTGATATCTGTTGGAGGGATGGTACGTCACGGCACAAGCAATCCAGGAAGTTCCTCGATTGTGTGGAAGACAACTTCCTTCTGCAAGTAATAGAGGAGCCGACAAGGAGAGATGCCATGCCATGTTGGTGTTCACCAACAGGGAAGGGCTGGATGGAAATGTAACACTCCAGGGCAGCCTTGATTGCAGCGATCATGAGATGATCGAATTCGAGATCCTCACGACAGTGAGAAGAGCGTGCAGCAAGCTCACTGCCCTGGACTTGTGGTTGGATAATCAGAAAAATACACATGAAGAGCTATTGCACAGGCACATGAACAGGCATAAAAATCTAATTCATTTACTAACCTTGGTGTTTTGGGTTTTTTTTGTGTTGTTTTTTTTTTTGTCTGTTTTTTGAGGGTTTTATATATATAAAAAAAATCTACTGGATTCATCTTAATTGTAAAAAGGAGTGTTGAAGGATACAATTATGCAATAATTGTCATTACTCACCTCATGAGCAGAATGAGTATTCATACTGAGCTCTGACATGCCCACCTTTGTGACTCTCGGTATACCCATGGAAATCTCCACTGAGATATTTCCAGAGTACTTCTTGTTCCTGTGTACTGTTAGGTGTCTTGCTGACATATTACCTTTATACCTTATATAAAAAGAAGCTAAAACTCAGAAGATTTTACCTAGTGTTATAAAGTTCTGTTGGGGATGGATCTTACTGTTCACAGAGGTACATCTAACTAAAGATATTGGAATGTTTAAAATGTAATTAGGCTTCTGACTCCAGTAGTCAGAATTTTAGAGCATTACGAACTAAGTGCTCAAATTTTCTGTTCAGAAAATGAAAGATCTAAAAAGTCCATGAAAACTGATTGACAAGTCATACAAGTGGAGCTACTAAGCACTAGCCGAGAACTGTGCACAAGAATAGTAAGTGCAACACTCTGTATAGTTAAGAAACCAGACTCCAGACTTTGTGTACAGTGCTGTCACACTGACTCCTTGCACACCTTCTGCAAATAGATACTGTACAAGTAGGATTCATGCCACTGAAGAAGAAAGTGGAGGTTGGTGGTCATGGATTGTAGGGTCATTTCAACATCTTTATCAGACAATAATTGCATAAAATAAATATTTGGGGACAAAATGAAGAAGTCTAACTCCCTTCAGGTGTGCTTTAAATATCCTTAGGGGATTAGCTGCAGGAGATTAACGGACAACACATATGGATTAATGTAATCAGAGTGTTGACAATTTATTGTAACACAACTGTTGCCTCTTATAGAGAATTTCAAGACACTCGAATATTCGGCAGTATCTGATTGGTTAATGTCCCTTAGCTACATGTTAGTAACAGTTTAATGATTGGTCAACTATTACAACATACGTTCCAAGCTTGTTTCAATCTTGCGGTTATGTTTCAAGGTTACAGTTATCAGTTCCTTCTTGTACATCCTCCTCAGCAACTTTTCATGCCAACTTTCTCAGACTTTCTGCAGGTACACATCCTTTGGTGACCTTCAAGCAAGGCCGCAAAGCCTTTGAGTCAAATAGCTGTCCGGATAACTGTCTGGATTGCTCACATGACCGTGTTCGTCCCAGGACATTCCCCCAATTAGCCACATCTTAGAAATAAGAAAAGATGTAGACATATCTAAAACTTAGTTCAGGTCATAACTGATTAGGAGAAAATTCCAGGAACAAACTCGACAATAAATTTTAAGTTGGCAACCAGGTACTCTTTAGTATGGCACTGGGGGACACGGAGGATGCCTCCACCTAGCGTGTGTCCCCATATTGCTACAGAAGCCCTCGTTATGTAGTTACTGGGTATACATGCATATTCATGAGGCTACGTATGAATTGCATCATTTTCCAGAAAGTTTCCCTGTATGTGTACGAAAATGTGTTGGTGTTCTCTGGGGGTCGTTTAGTTCTGCCAACAGTCTTCATCACTTCTGGCAGCCTTTGAAGCACATAGTAGATGTTTACACCAGTTTAATTGATTCTTTAGTACTACAGACATAGCAATCATCCTGCTCTTCTACTTATCAGTTAGTTTAGCTGCAGCCCATTTTAGACATCTGCTAATCCCAACAGATGTTTACACCAGTTTAACTGGTTCGTTAACACTTCAGACATAACAATCATCCTGTACTTCTACTTACCAGTTACTTTAATTGCAGCCTATCCTAGACATCTGTTAGTCTCAGATACTCCCTATCCCCACATCCTGTTTGTCTATCCTGCTTTTCTTATACTTATTTTGTACTAAGGTAATAAGGACCTAAAACTAGTCACCTGCAACAGCTTATCTTATACAAAAATTCTCAGTATGTTCCCTAACTGCACCCCACTTTTTTTTTTTTTTTCTGTGAATCATGCACCTCAGTCATTTTCCATTGCTACTGTTACAAAGCCATCGAACTTAACATTACTTAAAACTGATTCTACTTATTTACAAAGGTTTGTATTTCATTTTTTTCAGTCAATTCCAGGGCTCTCATTAAGCATGTTCCAGAGGGTTTTCTTTCAAATCTGGTCATCTCGAATGTGCAGTCTCTATAGTGGCCAAGCAGTCTTGTGTTAGTAGTTCTGTCAATTGTTCCTGCAAAAAGGATGCTGGATTCACAACATTAGCGACCACAATTTCTGTGTCATCGTGCTCCACAATGGTGGCCTGGCATTTTAAAAAACGTGAAGGAGATAACCAGTGGGCTCCATTCTGTTCCAGGACTGCTGATACAACATGGGACACTATTATAGCAATCTTTTGTCCCAAAGTGAATTTGAAAGCTTCTTCAGTATTCATGACAACTGCCGCCACACCCCTTAGGCAACCTGGCCATCCTTTGCTCGCTTCATCCAGCTGTTTTGAAAAATATGCCACTGTCCTCTTAGAGGGTCCTAGTTTCTGAGCAAGGACCCCCAGAGCTATTCCCTGTTTTTCATAGTAATATACACAAAAGAATTTAGTTACATCCGGAAGTCACAGAGCTGCAACCCTCATTAGCTTCGCTTTTAAATTTCTAAAAGCCTCCTCTGCTGAATCAGTCAATTCAAAAGAGAGAGGATTTCCTTTTAATAGTTCATATAGTGATCTTACCAGAACTCCATAATCATGGATCCAAAGTTTGTGCCATACGGTCATTCCCAGGAATATCCAGAGCATCTTGATGGTCAACGGTCATGGAGTTTGGCAAATGGCTTCCTTTCTAGTGGTTCCAAGTTCTCTCTGTCCTGCTGTTATTTCATAACCTAAGTAAGAGACTCAAGTTTGTATTAGTTGAGCCTTTCATTTGGATACTTGATAACCATTCAGTCCCAGAAAATTTAATAATCCCACAGTCCTGATGCGACAAATAGTAATGGACTAAGGAAAGGGTTAAGAGTTTTCTTCAAACTATGCATTGTCTTAACTTAGAATAAGGAATAGGTATATTCTTGTTCTTGCCAGTTAAATTATATCCCAGAATAGAATAGGCAACCAAAACACATTGTTTAAAATCAGAAGCCCTTTTCCCTCAAGATGAATGTCTGACAGGAACCTGTTTCAACTAGTCCCTAAAAGACTTGAGGTTGCCATCTGGGGAAACTGTGCCAAGGGTGAAAAGTGCATAGTGAGGAAGACCTCTTACTCCATCCAGAAGACCCCGGCCCAAGACCACCAGATGGCAGCACACAGGCGTACTGGAGAAGGAATGGTATTGATGAGTTCTTGGAACTAATTACAGTAATCTCTTCCTATGTTTGTGAAATCTGATGAATATGTATGTTTGTGTGTAATAAATACCTAGCTTGTTGAGCTCTCGGTGTGCAAGTTAGGAGTAATCCCCCTCACACCTGGCGCCGCAATAAACATACCTACTTCATAACTCTGTGAGTTGTGAAATTCTGTTCCATAAGTCAGTTTCTTATTCACAGAACTGCTTTTTAATGAATTTGATCTAATTTTGATCAAAGGCATATTGTGTAAAATGAACTTTTACATACATTTAATACCTTGCTATATGTCTCTCTACCATCCTAAATGCTGAAGCCCTTGTGACATGACCTTTCCATATCCCTTTTTACATGGAAATTTCCCCTTTTCCCATCCCTTACATACTACACACAAACACACATGTACGCATGCACAATTAATGCAAATAAACTTTAAAAAAATGTTTCCAGTCATCTGTTTAGCGCCATGTTCTATATAATGCTAAAATAATAAAATGGAGTGCAGCAACTCAGAAAGACAGTGGTACACACTGAAACAGATGGGTAAGGTTAGTTTAATACAACCATTTTGTTTCTTAGTCAAAGAGATGTCTTTTCCTTCACTCTGTCTTTATAAGCTTTCAATGTCTTTTTTAAATCACATGCAAATCCCAGGGAAACTCTTCTGTTCTCCCAAAGCTAGGCTGTAGGTAGGCCATTTACCACATGATCTCCCACTTCTCATTTTATGTTGTTCTTTCAAACTACTTTGCTCTTGAAACTATGGTTAAACAATAAGCTGGTTTAGGACAAGCATTGTCATTAGCTGACTTTTGTAATTCACCTTGTTTAAGCCCTCAATGCAAATAAGGCAATCACAGATATTAAACATTTCTCAACTTTTATAATCCTCACTGTAATGTATCTGAGGAGTTGTTACTCCTCAGTGAACTCCATGGTTTTGTACTGTCTGGCATGGAGATATCAGCTTATCATGGTTTTTTTTTCCAGATGAGTCCTGCTTCTTTCTGTCAGAAATCATACATTTATAGAAATATCAGTTATTTGAGAAAACACTGTGAATAAATTATTTTTTTCTTAAAGTGGTGTAGATTAGGAATAGTACTATTGCAGTGTTGTTATTTGAACAGAAAATTGACAGGAGTTTGTGTTCCTTTTACAGTTAGCAGAGGGAGGCAAGCTTTAGAGGCACCTAAGATAGACTCCTGTTCTGCATCATGCTTTGGCTAAAACTTTCCATTGACTATATATATGAAGATAGCCTATACTAACTTATTCTAAATTAAATATGCACAGGACATGGCTTGACTGAATGCTGCAGCCCTTTCCAAGGATTTGATAAAACCCACTGCTTACAAAGCTTTCCCATCAACTTTGTCAATAGAGAGTGTTTGTCAGAAAGATAATCAAAATGAGATGAGACAATTGAATGAATACTTGAGCCATGAGGCCTAACAAGATAACATCTATTAAATGAAAGCTTTACACCACAGCATGCAACCATGACTCAGAAATAAACAAATCTTGACAGAGTCAGAAATACTGAATGTAACATACATGGCAACTTTTTATTTGGAGGTAACAAAAACAATGTATTCATGAACTTGATTAGAGATAGCATATTGTCCTTCATAAAGGCAGCATCCTTGGGGTGAGGGTATTCTCCTACTTTTAGTAAAGCAATACCACACACACAGTCCATCTTTTGTCTATCAATCATCTACAGTTCTATCCATTTTTCCAGTGGTGTTGTGCCTGTGTCAGATTTTATTTTTTTTTTTTTTTTAGTTTCAGTGCAAAATATCTGCCAAGACAATGTCCATTTATATGGTTAGTGTGCAGATTAGTTCAAAACATCATCCCCATTCTGCAGAAGGTCCCTCTGATTAGACTTCAGCACATTCAAGTGCTTCAGTTCTGCACAATACTTGATTCTCACAAGCAAAAAAATAAATTACCTGAATAGAAGGGGCAAAAAGATGGATTTTACATATATATGTGTGTGCCAGTAAGGCAGAAATATTCCTACTGGGCACATGGGAAAACCATTAAGTACACAATTGTCATGTCAAAATACACGCAGCTCAAGACTGCAGCCAGACATTTTACCTTAGGTTTGCAACTGCAAACAGAGGTATCAATGAATCTGCCATATCAACAACCAGAACACATGGACACACACATATGCATTAACTTAACATGTGATATGAGTTTAAACACATAAAAATTGATTACGGTTTCCAAAAGCAACTGTTAGTTTTTGCGAAAGATGTAGATCTTCAGGGTCCAGGAGATAATTTAGATGAGGTTTTAGGGTTTGGGATTTGGGGCAAGAATGTATATTTGGCAAGTCCTGAATAAGATTGTCTAAAAGGATAAACTGAATCCTTGATCCAGCCTAGTTATATTTAAATCATACTTTGATTTTAACTGCATTGTGAAACAGCTACAGATAATCCACATCTTCATCGACTATTACACTTCCCTGATCCTTCTTTGAATCTCTCCTGAAATCTCTTTTTCATCACTTTATTGCATTAGGATAAGATTAGACTCCTCAGAACTTTCCCAGCATAGCCAGCTTTATGTCATTTTGGTTCCACCCCTAAGAAGAAAACCCCAGCCATTGTACTGACCTACCTGTACTAAGTTGCATGATCTCTGTATTTGTCTTGCCCTGAGCTATTTTAACCCAGTTTTAACCCCTTATCTTTCTGCTTAAATATACTGTTGGCATAAGGACTCAGAAAGAAAATGGATAAGTGAAAGTAACATCAGAATAAAAGTGATTGACCTAACAAGCATTTTTTGTTGGTTGGCTGGTTGGTTAGTTGGTTTGCAGAGGAGGAGTGTGTTCACTATTTTTTACAGTTTTAACAGTGTTATTGAAGAGGTTGAATTCATTTGAACTAAGAAAGTTGTAACTGTAAATCATCCTCATGTTTATTGTTAACTTTTTTATTTTGATTAAGTAGACTAATAATTTATTACTAACTCCCCATATAATCTGTGCTCCCTCTTATGCAGAACAAGTTTGACACTTAAGTTATGCCTGACCACAGTTTCATCAAATCACGTACAGAAAGTTTACCACCTTTTGTCATGGACAGTAGATAAACATAATAACCTGGGATTTCATAGTAGAAGAATTATGCATCCCCATAAATGAGTTGTTTGTAGGAAAATACTCCAAAATGTTTAGTTAGGAATAGACCAAATAGGGTATTGAAAAGCTTAGTATAACAGCAAGGTAAAATACTGAAGTAGCTGATAAAAATTATAGACTCCTACTTTCTTCTAGAAACTGACCCAATTACCACAATTCATAGAGGCCAGCTGATAGTTGCTGTGTTTGGTTTCTTGCACAAAGTTGTCCCCAGACTGAGAAACTTGGTTTATTAGTTCCAGTTTACAAAATGGAATTGTTCATACACACTTACCGTCCAAGCATACATTCATTTTAAGTCGGGCTGATATGATGCTTCATGCTAAAGCATTATTGTTGTTATACTTTGGTCAGTTTTCTGTCTCTGGAAACTATATAGTCAATTAGCTCAATGCAGACTGATTTTGAGATCCCATTTTGGCAATTCAATGTTACTGTGGATTGATTACATCCTATTCTAAGTGCATTTTCTCTCACTGTTTATGTAACCGCTATGTAACTCTACGTGTTTATGCACAACAGATTAACCACTGGCACCATTAGATCATCTATTAATTTAATTTTCAACTGCATACGACCTGCGTGTACGTTCAGAATCGATTTGTGCCTAGATCAGATTCAAATAATAACACTACAAGAAACCAAGCTGATATAATCATGTGTTTAATTGTAAAGGTATTTTCTTATAAAAGAAGCCTATCCAATAGTTGCTGAGCTGGTTGGTCAGGTCAGTTAAGTGCTAACTTGAGTATCTAAGGATTAAGAGGAAGAGCAAGGTTTCTATTCTGTTATGCAAGTAGAAATTTCCAACCGTTACTATTTAAAGTGAAGAGTTGCAAGGTGGGAAGATTTTTCTGAATCATGTTTCATCTTCAGTTGAAAACTGCATAGTCTGCATAATCAAAATCACAGAACTCACTTTTTGCTGATTTAATGCTCTTTTTTTTTAGTAGACTTGGAGGTTAGGTTTCCCTGATTCCTAGGGAATTCTGCCTATTTAAATGTGGAGGGGAAAAAATAAGAGTTTATGCACACCTACATCATCTTAAAATATAATTAGAAAAAAAAGAATGTCATGTTGGGTTTGTTTAATATGAAAAATTGTATAACCAGAAAATCCATTTTCAAATGGTAGGGGCATAAGGAGTTTATAATTCATTCCTAGAAGCTTAAAAGCTAATTACTGTATTTTGACCCAGCCAACTTTCCAGAATTTAAAAGATCATCTTTCTCTGTCATGAATACACATTTCTCACATAACTGCGCATCGTTGTGAAGACAAATTTAGCTGGTTGTTAATACACTACACATGCAAAGCTTATTATTTCTCCGAGTATTTCCAGTGCAGTCTCACAAAAGGAAGTAAAACAGAACTTGACTCAAGGTGATTTACAGCCTATGTGATAGAAGATGACCCTTTGATTTAATAACATGAATAAGCAAAGCAAAAATAATGTTGTCAAAATGATATCATTAGCGGTTTAGAAGAACATTACTGCTGTAATTTTGTTATAATGAATAGTATTTATTTATTTATTTATTTATAGTGCTTAATGTTACAATTTTTTCATTTACAACTGGACTCTTCTATTAAAAGGTAGCAGTAAATCAGATGAAGTGAGAAATGCTGCCACAAGATGGAGGCACGAAGGCAATTAACCTTAAAAAGTGTTTTGTATATTTGAATTTCAGAAAGTGAGGACTCTAAATCAAAGTGAGAGCTATGACTGAAGTCATAGCTAACATGTCATCTTCCATTAAAAAAACAAAGAACTTCATGCAAAATTTCCAAGGAGAACCTCCATCCGCTACTGGATAGTAGGAGAAATCTAGTGACTGAGGATGAGGAAAAGGATAAGGTACTTAATGGTCGTTAATAGTCACACCAGCTATCCTCAGAGTACTCATCTCCCGGAACTGGATGGCAGAGACTGGGAGATGATTAAAGTCCCCATAATTCAGGAAGAAATGGTTAGCAACCTCCCTCTCCTCTTAGATGTATACAAGTCTATAAAGCCAGATGGGTTATACCCTAGAGTGCTGACTGAGCTTGCTAAACCACTCTCAGCAGGCCTAGTCTTGTGGGCAAGCCACAGAGGACTGTAGGTTGGCCGATGTGATGCCTCTTTATAAAAAGGGCAGGAAGGAAAACCCTGGAAACTGCAGGCTGTCAGCCTGAGCTCAGTGCCAGGGAAGGGCATGGAGCAGATGGTCCTAAGCGAGATAATAAAGCACATGGGGGAAAATGGAGGGATCAGGCCCAGTCAACATGTGTTCATGAAGGGCAGGTCCTGCGTGATCAACCTGATCTCACTCTATGATAAGGTGACCAGCCTGGCTGATGAGGGAAAGGCTGTGGACATTGTCTATTTGTACTTTAATAAAGTGTTTGAAACTGTCTCCCACAACATTCTCTTGGAGAACTTGGCTGTTCATGCTCTGGAGAGGATTCTTCACTGCATTGGAAACTGGATAGATGGTCAAGCCCAAAGACTGGTGGTAAATGGTGTCATATTTAGTTGGCGAACAGTTCCTAGTGATGCCCTCAGGACTTGGTTTTGGGGCCAGTGTTGTTTAATATCTTCACTGGTGATCTGGATGAGGTGATTGAGTGCACCCTCAGTAAATTTGTGGATGACACCAAGTTGGTTGAGAGTGTTGATCTGCTAGGGGGTGGGAAAGCTCTGCAGAGGGATCTGGACGCAAAGTGGCAGGTCCTGAATTTGAGCTGCAACAACCCCATGAAACTCTACAGGAAGTGTGGCTGGAAAGTTGTTCATGGGAAAAGGACCTTGGAGTGCTGATTGAGAGCCACTGAACATGAGCCAGCTTGTGGCCTGGTGGCCTAAAATACCAGAGCATCCTGGCCTGTATCAGAAACAGCAGAACCAGCAGGGCCAGGAAGTGATCATCCCACCATATTTGGCATTGGTGAGGCCGCACCTTGAATATTGTGTTCAGTTCTGGGCCCCTCACTACAAGGAAGATATTTAGGAGCTGGAGCCTGGAAAGTAAGTCTTACGAGGCGCAGCCGAGGCAACTGGGCTTCTTAGTTTGGAGAGAAGATCGCTCAGGGTGGGCCTTACCGCTCTCTACAACTACCCGAAAGGAGGTTGTACTAAGGTGGGAGTTGTTCTCTTCTCCCAAATTACAAACAATAAAACAAGTGGTAAGTGTAGAGAGGAACCTCCAGGAGAGGTTCAGATTGGGTATTTTGAGAAATTTCCTCACTGAGAGGGTGGTTGGGTATTGGAAGAGGCTGCTCAGGGAAGTGGTGCAATCACTGTCCCTGGAAGTGTTAAAAAACACTGCAGATGGGGCCCTTAGTGACATGATTTCGTGGTGATCTTGGCAGTCCAGGAGTAATAGTTGGACTTGATCATCTTTTCCAACCTAATTGCTTCTATGATTCTATGAGTATATGATTATCTCTACTAATATACTAAGATATATTTACTCTTGTTGCTGCTGTTGCTATTAACTCAAAGAAAAGTAGTGCCAATGTATTTATGTTAGCGCAATACCTTTATTAAAAAAATTTGGAGGCTTATAGATTTTTTCAGTTAAATTAAAGAAACTGTCATGAAAAATCTGCTTCATCTAGTGTTAGAAATTTATTTCTTATGTTTCAAAATTAAATGATCACTTATGGCATCCTCCTAGTCTGGAAAACATATTTTTCAAGTTAGCATTATAGAGCTTTTTTTTTCTCTTCTACATTAACTGTGCTGGTGTCTGTCATGGTTTAAGCCCAGTCAGCCATGCAGTTTGCTCACTCACTTCCCCCTCTTTCTTCCCCCCAGCTCCCGGGGAGAAGGGGAGGAGAATTGAAAGAATGCACCTCCCACAGGTTGAGATAAGAACAGTTCAGTAACTAAGGTATAACACAAATCACCACTGCTACCACCAATGATAAGGGAAATAACAAGGGAAGAGAATACAACTGCTCACCACCCAATACCAAGCCCAATCCAGCAGTGAACCCTCCTCTACTGGGTCTCTGTCCTCGTTTTTGCATCCTGGGCATGACGTGCTGTGGTATGGAATACCTCTTTGGTCAGTTTGGGTCAGGTGTCCTGTCTCTGCTTCCTCCCGGCTTCCTGTTCTCCCTGGCAGAGCATGAGGCTCCAAAAGTCCTTGGTCAGATCAAAACATTATTAAGCAGTAACTGAAAACACTGGTGTTATCAGTGCTGTTCCCAGGCCAAAATTCAAAAACACAGCGCTGCACCAGCTACCAAGATGGAGAAAAATGACTGCTGCTGTTGAACTCATGACAGTATCAACCCCTTATTCCATACCATTCACATCATGCTCAGATACTGCATTTTCAATATACCATCACATGCATATATATACATACACACACACACACACAAAGGGAGAGAGATCATCTCTTCGTGCATGGATCAATCCCTATAAAGCTGCGGAGTACATTTGGTCCATGATGTTGGGCTCCATCTCTTGTAACAGTCTTTCAGAACAGGACAGGCTGTGTGCAGTGTTCACACTCTTGAAAAAGCTGGGCAATAGTGTCCATTGCTAAGTCCACCCCTTGATCATTAGTAAACCTGTATGCTGTATCTCTGCCCTGATGGCCTGAAGTGTCATGCACCCACCAGGCTCAAAATAATTCACCCCCCACTTAGCAGTTCTGCAGCTTGTCACTGGGGACTCCATACAGCTGCCTTCCATATCTGATGC
>JAOEHX010063378.1:0-11304 GCA_025448015.1 Bolborhynchus lineola | reverse complement strand
AGCCCCAACAAGTCAATTTCTTCTTTTAATGGGGCTTTTTAATTCCTATGAATAGGAATTAACCTTCCTGCATATCTGTTTTACGATGTTGCCTGCAACCAGAATTCCTTCAATGATGGGTGGTGTTCCCAATCCACCTTCTTTTCCCCACCTGTCATCTCAGCCATTTCTTTGAAGCCATATGGAGCTTTCCAACTCCAGCTTTAGCTTCTATGACCTTGTGTTTGCTGTGGGTCTGACAACATGCCTTGGATTATGCTAGCAGTATCTGGGGTTTCCAGTCCGAGCATTTCACAGGTCCAGGTCTTCTTAGCTGCCAAGATAAAATATAATCAGGTGAATTCATCCTGTTATGACCAAGTCCTTGTACTTACCTGAATCCTTAGAGAAAAACTGCAACTTGAAAGATAAGTCTTTGAAACAAGGCCAGTATTTCAAAGGGCTCACTACATTCAAATGTATACAGATGATGTTAAGCCTCTGCAGTAATGCATAGTACTCACATTTCACAGACTGCTGAATTTATGGAGTACTTTCAATTATAAAATAATTTTACAGTGGCAAAAGGTAGTTAAAATAATTCTTTAAAAAACAAAGTCCTGAAGAATTTGTCAGGAATTTGTTTACCAGTCTTAAAATATATTCCAAATTCATGCAACCATCTTTTCCTGGATGTCTCAAGTTCTCGCTTCAAGTGTAAAGTTGGAGAGCTATGAGATCATTCTTCTATGGAGAAAAAAATCACTAAACATTTCATGATGTCAGTTGATTTGACTGATCACACTTGATGTGATTTGACACATCAGAGCAGTGTGATTCATGAGCTAAGAGAGAAGGACTTTTTAGCAATTTGTTCCCAACTCATAATGTGACATCAGTGCTTTTTGAAAGCTAATCCAACATAGAGTAGGCATCCCATTTTCTAAAGATCCATCTCAATTTATACTGTTAGAGCTAATATTCCTGAGTAAGCCTTTAGACTTTGGTCTGCTTTAGATTAAAACTTTTTTTTTTTTGAATTATGAACATTTATCTCTCATCAGAGAAGATAAGTGTCCCTTAGGAGAGACATGAAAGAAAGATTTGTGAGACCTAACAGATTTGTGCAGGAGAATCATGACAGGTATTTCATAATGGAAAGATCCTCAGAAAGATAATTCTTTAGCATACAGATGAGTTTTCTACCTTAGCAGATGTTCACCTTTTAAATAAAAATATGCTTTTAAGAGATCCCCTGAAATGTCACAGTTCACCCCATTACTAAAAGATAACTTGATTTACACTATTACAGTTGTTGAAACATTCTTAAGCAATAGGTTTTGAAAGCCATACTTTACCTGCCCGCAAGACATTTAATTAATTCCATACTTTCATTGTAGACACTGCAATTAAAATAATTCTTGACTACCTCATGGAATTTTAAACATTTTCAATAAATGAATTCAATATAAGATAGTGTGTGTGCAATTCTGCAACTTGGTCTCCCAGCTGTGCAATAAATTGCTGGGAGAAACAATTAGTGTAGACTCATTTGTTAGAGAATGAACCAAAAATGTATCTAAAAATGCCAGTACTAAATGTGCTGACAATTAAGAGCAAATTGCTTAGCAAAGATGCCATGTGTTCATATGTTGCTTCAGCTACATACATTTGATGTCTAGTACCACATTTTTGTTTAAGACATAATTGCACATTTTGTTCAATTTTGTATCTGTACTGAAATAAGGTGATATGATGCCAACACTTTTTAGGCAGGACTCCCTTGTGACTCCAGTTATCACCATACCTTTTCATTCCAAGGGCAAAAAATATTTTTAATTAAATGTGAGGCACGCCTTACTCATTCATTTTGATTATTTTTCCCTTGCCCCCCAGAAAGTTTTATAGGGCAACAGAATGAGAAACAGAAATGACTTACTGTGGAATTGATGTTACATGAAAAGATCTCTCAGGGGAAGCAGTAAGACTGTCATTGCCCAATCAACTGAAAACTAGACTAGACAAAGCCTTTATTAACCCTTTGCAGAAGATATTCCTGCATTGGTTGGAACTTTTAGGCTGACCTACAGGCTCTCAAGCCTACACAGGCTACTTGTGAGAATAATTTATGATGATTCATTACAAGTTTCAATACAAGCATCTAGACAGATACACAAAATTTGACTTCAGAGTACACACAAATCATTTGTTTCTTTTTTTTTTTCCCATCTTACAAAGATAATTTGATAAAGTTTAAGAATACATTCACTTTTTCTGTTTTTCATATGTGCTTCAGTAACCAGAAACTGACCCTTTATCCTTATATAAGGACATAAGGAAACTCTAGGACTGAAATAGCTTCTTTCTTTGAAGTCAGAACTGACAGCATGTTGAGAGAGGCCAGCGGCAATGTTTCACCATCACGTTTAGCAAGATAGTCTTAGCCTTCCACAGACTGCTGAGAGCGACATGTTCCCATTTTCCTACATTTCAGGAAGAATTTACCTGCATTTCAGTATGAAGCTGAAATCAAGATGAAATATGGAGATACAAAGGATGAACAAAACAAAAGCACACTAGGCTGAGAAAGTTGGGGCTGTTCAGCCTGGAGAAGAGAAGGCTGTGTGGAGACCTCATAGCAGCCTTCCAGTATCTGAAGGGGGCCTATAGGGATGCTGAGGAGGGACTCTTCATTAGGGACTGCAGTGACAGGACAAGGGGTAACAGGTTCAGACTTAAACAGGGGAAGTTTAGTTTGGATATGAGGAAGAAATTCTTTAATGTGAGGGTGGAGAGGCACTGGAATGGGTTGCCAAGGAAGTTGTGGATGCTCCATCCTGGCGGTGTTCAAGGCTGGGTTGTACAGACCCTTGGGTGGCATGGTTTAGTGGGAGGTGTCCCTGCCCATGGCAGGGTGAGTGGAACTAGATGATATTAAGGTCCTTTCCAACCCTAACTATTCTATGATTCTATGATTCTATTCATACAAGCTTATCCAAATCTCAAACTTCCCAAACAATATCATGCCAGAAATATATCCTACAAATCAAGAAAACTATTTGTAGAGCAATAATCTGTTAGATTTCTGTCACATTTCAATAACACTTCTTTCAAAATGACTTAATTCACTCTTTCCAAATCTGTTTTGGATAACAATAAATGAGAACTACTGTATCATGAACATAAGGCTGTTGTGAATTAATAGCAGTTCACAGTTAAAAAGGCAGGGAAGAGATCTATTTTATCACTTTTAGCAAAGAAGCAACTTCTCTTTGACAACCATTTTGCTATACTTGGTAAGTGCTTGTTGGTTTTTTTTAAAGGTAAATCAGGACAATGGGCTGGGAATCTGTTAAAAAGGATGTAGGAGACCACACACTTCCAGCCTTCTTGACATATCCTAAGGTTTATTACTGGAAGCTATGTCCAGATAAAAACATTTGTATTGTTCTGATTGAATAAATATATTGTTTATAGATCTGTATAGATTTATAAACATCATACATTTATAGAGAACATCAAGAATACCTTTACCTGTGGTTATTAATTTATTCTATATTGGTAGCCATACCATCTGTTCAGATGAGGGGTAACATAATCCTAATTCATACCATAATTCAGATTGGTAACATAATCCATAAGAAAATGAAACCAGTCCATCACCGAATAGATTCGTATTATAGTTCTTCATTTCACTTTTTAGAATCTTTTAAAGCCTTTCACCACTCTGGAAGAAATGTATATGTTATTATTCTTACCTTCACAGAGCCTGGTCTTTCCAGAAATCTTGACAGAATGAGAAATAATGTCTTGTAGCTGTGTCCTTTCAGTCAGATCCTCTTTCGTAATAGACTTCTATTTTGGACAGTGAAACAATGAAGTGTGGTGGAGAAACAGGATAACTAAGTATTTCTTGCTAAAATGTTAGCAATGATAAAGTCAACAAATATACTTTTAGCCTTAGGCTCCCAATAGCATACATTTTTTCTGCCTTCTTAATCCCCTCCAACCTGCACTGTAATTCACTTTTCTGCCAAGAAGCCCTCTTATACAAGATGTTTATTCCCCATGTGATAAGGATTTCTTAGGCCTCTTATTTTGTTTCTTGCCCTTTCAATTTACTAACTTCAGCAGCACCCACCTTTTGAATTTCCTCTTATGGCCTTTTCATTATCTCCTTTGATCAGTTTTTATTTTTCCGTTTCCCTTTCCCTGAGGGCATAAGCATGCTCAAGGGCAGTACCACTCCTGAATCTTTAGCTATAACTCTGTGGATGATCTCTGAGTCTAGATGTTCCTTCTGTCCAAGCTCTTCTCTCTCTTATGACTGCTCCATGTCTTTAAACCCTTGTTTGTTCTGAAATCTTCCTTTCTTACTAGTTGTTCCTAATGCTGCTTGTTGTTCACCCTCTCCTGTCCTAGTTACTTGTATTCAGCCTTACTACCTGCTTTCTGTTTGCTTTTATCTGGTGGTTTTTTTTTTTTTTTTAATATTGCAGTGAAAGCTATTATCTCCTTCTGCTAATTTGCAGCAGACAAATCCTCCCTTTTTTTCTGTTGTCTGTTGTCTTCCTTTCCAAGCCCACTTCAGACTCCTCATTCTTGTTTACAGAGCCCATACTCACATCTTTAGTTACGTTTTATCTCATGCTCTTCTCTTGACTTCTCCAGTTCCCATTAGCAGAGAAGGACCTTACCAAGATTTCTTTATCCTTCTCATTTTGGGAACACAGACTTTCAGACACATTTTCCAGTGCAGGGAAACACCTTCTGCTTCCTCTTGCCAGACTCTCCATTCTCCCGTCTCATTCAAGTCCATTTTCTCTTAAACATAATTCATTTCTCTGAGCCAGCAGTCTACAAATTCTGTCTTCCCTGGGCAACAGTCCTAGAATTTTTTATCTATCTTTATTTTATTACATTTTGAAAGCAGTGCCATGATTCTTCCAACAAGGCAAAATTCTGTGCCATCTTACTATGAGGGCAATGCAGTGTTTTCTATTTAAATATATAATGCAATTATATTAATGTACATGTTAAAATAAAAGCATTTTGCATGGCTGTGTTCAAATCTGATCCAAATCTACCATTCACTTTGTTTCCACTTCAAAATATTTTTCTGTGATGACTGCCCAATGAATTTTTCTCTTGCTAAATGTTGTGTAGCTTGAGTCTCCTCACTTTAGTAAAGAAAATATTGAGCTGTTTTGATTGTGATCTATAAATAGGAAGGAGTATTTTAATAGTAACAGAGTTCTTTGGGCTATCAGATGTGGTGATATTCAACATCTAGAAGATGAATAGATAAAAATTAAGATGGGAAGTAAGATCCAGTCTTTTAAGAGTGAGAGTAATTAACCATTGGAATAACTTCAATAGGTATGCAATGAATTATCTTTATTTTAAATCTTTAAATCAATAGTGACTATGTTCTTAAAGTACATATAGCCTAGTTCAGACAAGTTCTGAGGTTAACAAAGATGAGTTTCTACTATTGACCACCAGATGACTGTTATCTTTGAACCTATTGATGAAGGCGTTGTCCCACTTTAGAAAATATTCTAGATTTCAGTGGGATAGAGAATTTAACCTGAGCACATTATAAAAAATAGGACTAGCCATGGACAGATGACAGCTAAACCTCCCTCTGTCCTTCAAACCTTGATGGCCTGTGGTAGATCCACGTCAAATGCAAAAGTGTCCAAGGCAGCCTCATGCCGACAAAAGTTTCACGTAGTCCTTGCCATGGTGATTAAACACTGACTTATCAAGTGACAAGATGGCTTTAAATGTTTTAAGCTGCACATCCTATTTTCTTGCCTTGCAGAAAGGAATAGGTTTTGATATGTGCTTTAAGACAAGCAAGTACTTTGCAGAGTTGAGGTAAAACATACGACACTCTTGGTTGGTTAACAAGGTGGTTATTTTCTTGTTGATGAAGGAGAGTAGAGGGTATTTTTGTTTGTCAGGTTAGATTTCCTGAAAGGTTACATCATGTGAAAGAAACCTTTCAACCCTTTCATGCTGCAGCAGAATTTTATGCAGTATGTTTCTTCCCATGAGGCCAGATATATATTTCTGAGTACAACAAATCCACATTGAGAAGTTTACTGCCTTCCAACTCTGAAAACTAAACTTCTCTATATAGCAGTTCAGGCTTCTTGCCACAAACTAACCTTGAAGTGTTCACTTCAAGAGGTGCTTATTCTTCACCACATCACTAAGCAGAACATTGTTGAGTTTTTAGTCTCTCTGCTGGTACCTACCAAATTCAAAGTATATTAGATTTTGGGAGTGCCTGTATCCAAGTCTTAAGGAGTGCTAGAGAGGGGTTATTTTTATTTTAGATGCTAAAATACCACTGAGGACCTGGGCCTTCAGTTCTGCAAAATAAGCTGAAAACACTGGCTAACTAATTTGATATAATCTCTTTGAATAGCCATCAGATGGTAGCATCATGGACTGTTATCATTAAAAAGAAAAGTAGACAATGAATGCTCTAGTGAGAAATGTGTTTGAGTGATTTTAATAAATTATGCAGGTTTTTTTAATGTAGGTGATCATCTGGCAAAGGTTAGGTTGAGCCCATCACTCATTTCACTTGTGACCTGTCAAGCACATTAAAATACAAACATCTACTGGTAAAGAAGCTAATGCCTTAGACTACAAAATCTCCTCACCTTCCTGCCACTCTGAAGTTCCCAAATGAAATACCAGGTCATTTCCAATAATAACAACACAATCAAACAATCAAGTATAATTAAAACAAGAGATTAATCATTTTTGCCTGTGTCTGCACTCCTGCTTAAACATTGTCCACATGCTGCTATGTAATTAAGAACCTAACTGACAAACTCTCTTTCTGAATCCAGCATTTCTCTCTTTAGCTCTCACTTTCACCCATCCTGACTTGCATGCTAATATCAGATTGGAAAATGGCAGAGAGGCAGGGTCTGCTCCCACAGAAGCCAACGGCAAAACTCCCACTGGCTCCAAAGCTTACTTCCTGTATGTGTACATGTTTACCTGCTCGTGGCTTCATAGTAAAGATAAATACTTAAAAAATTCAATTACATGTAATTTAAACAAAAATACCCCCATCACAGCCTGTAGATTGGTCTTTGTTGCATATCAGCACGTTTTTCTCTTTCATAGAAGATTAAGATCCATTAACCCCAAAACTGTCAAATCTCATCCAGAATAATGGTGCCTAATGTTAAAGCTGGCTTATAAAGTGTGGGAGGACAGATAAACTGTCTTTTCCCCCGGGTTCTCTTTTTTTCTTTTCCTTTCCTTTTCAAATGACTCTCCCCAAATAATAGAACAGTGTTTTATGTTTCAGATGTACCATATGGCATGACGTGAGGGCAGTTTAATCACATATTAGCATATTCTTACCACAAGGGTTGGCTGTTTAAAGCAGCTTGACAAAACATGAATTAAAATATTTGCATGAACACTTTTGGAGTAAATCTGTCTTTGTTATTAGTAACATTTTTTTTTAATTGTGGCTCTGTAATGATCTCCGTAAACTTTCACAGCACGATATTGTGAAACAGTAACAAAAACTAGATAATCCTTTTTCTGGTTGGGATTTTAACTGTTATACTAAGGAACACTTAAATATAGGAATGACAGCAACTTACAGGTCCTTGTGATTACTTGATTTTCATTATTCCTTTAAATTTTGAGGTAAAAAATAAGTAAAACTAATTATAAGGTCAATATTCCTTTAAATTAAAAAGTAGTGAAATTTGCTGGTCAAAATTTACCCTGCTTTCTGTCTCATTAAGAATGTTTCTTTACTGATACATTTAACCATCCTTGTGCTGTCCTCAGCACTTGTGGATGATCAACGACATCATTTGGTGTCTGAAGAAGGAAGCAATTAGCAGCAAATTTATATGAAAGATCTCTCTGAACATGAACCCCATCCTACATTCTGCCTTCTCTCTTATTATTTTGTTTACTGTTGCCAAAGCACCACATCTTGAAATACCTTTTAAACAAAGACTAAAAAGTATATACCCAGACTGCCCATGCAATGTCTGCTGCCCTCGGATGATGCTGAGAACATTCTTCTGTTTGACAACTGAAAAAACAGCTTTTGGATATTTTCAGGAATGTTTGATATGAGTTTCATAGAATTACTTCTGTTGATAATCACTCACACAAGTAATTGTTTGAAGGCTTGGACCCAACATTTGTTAAGTGGTCCAGATCTTCCCTGTGCTGACATTTCAACTCCCCAGTACTCAATGAAGTAGGGACATTCTTCACATATGCTCCTGCAATCCTTTATCAGTGATATTTTCCTCACAGTTTGTCTTGAATTATTTTCATTTTATTTCCCATGGGCGAAATTCTTGGCTCTCTGTGGTCTGGATAAAGCCTATATATCCCTAAAGCCTACAGAACAAGGATTATGTGGAATTCATACAGTGCATTGGCCGGGTGCTAGCTCCATGCGCATGGATGAATGGCATCCATGTCGAATTGGTAGTCTCCCCAGAATGCTCTCTGTAGTGATAAAGGCGACTCATGTTTCATGAAGGTTGTTGGGCCAGCAACATCTGATCAGACTTCTCCCATCATTTGTTCCAGCCATTCTAGGACTGAATGCTATCTTTGAAGAATTTTTAAAAATATAAAGGAGCATTCAAGTGTTTGCCAGTAAAATGTGTACCTAATCCAACTTGTGGGATAATTTCCGTTTAAAACCTGATTTTATCCTTGGTTAATTTTCTGTAAGCAAAATAATAGCTATATTTTTGCATGAGAAAAAAAATGAAAAATACACTTGGCACTGGTAAGCTGTGTGGAAAGAGGAGCTCTGCTACTGGAAGGAGTCATGAGGTCAGGAATAATCAGCCATTTTAGCATGATCTCTTTGAAAGGTGATTTTGGCCCTAGTTATGAAACTTTGCCACTTAGTTTCTCCTTTCTCCTGATCCTTCATATGACTAGTACAGTGCATTAATTTTCCCACACCAAAATGCAAATCATTACTCTCCATGCACAGAACTCTCCTCGAGAGCCATCTTCTTTCCATTTGTGCTTAGGGGATACCGTTCTTCCACATGATCTGTGCATTTGGCATGGTGTGCCATGGTGTGGCATGGCATGGTGGGCAGAGTGGAGGCAGCTTGTCGGGAAGGGATGGAGCTGATCTGAAACCACAGGGCCAGGGCTCAGCCTTTGCTGGCAGAGAATGGTGGAAACCGGGCAGAGTCTGACTGAAGGCTGGGAAGACAAAAGGGCAAAGCTTGCAGCACTTGGAGCAGAGGGGCTGTGAGTCTTCTGGCAGTCTCAATCTCACTCCTTGTCCTGTGGGGCAGCAGCTAGCCCAGGCTCAGACTCAGGCATTAACTGCAGGCAGTGGGGCTGTTGCATTGGCCTCTGCTATCTGCTGTCCTGACTGCTTTCCTGTTGCCTGGAGCCAAACCTGGTTAAGATGTTTATTCCCACTCAGCTGAAAGGTCACTCTTAAAAAAAAAATTCTCCTTTTACTTGTTTGGTAGCATGGAACTAGTCCTTTGCTTGCTCCCTCAGAGGACAACTGCAGCAAGCACTTAGAGACAGAGAGGGAGAGGAGAGGATGGTATTTCCCTCTGCCCTCTGAAATAGGGGAGCACACTGACAGAGGGGACCATATGACAGTGTGACAAAATGGGCAAGATTTTCTGGGAGACCTTAGGAAAGGACTGCAGAATTTGTGTTGGATTAGGAGTGCAGATAGAAAGGTGGTGTGAGCAAATAGTGTAGAAAAAACCCAACCCAACCCAAACTGAAAAATAGAAAGATGAGTCTAAGGGACAAAGGAAGAAGAGGGACAGAGCATGACTGCAAGTAATAGAAGAAAAGGATCAAAACTTCAGGGAGGTGAAAAAGGGAAGGCTGTCTTTGAATTGGGAAGATCTATTCTTATATGGGCTGAAGAGTTGAACTGTTGCTCTGCAGTTAGCTGCACAGACAGGCAGTGATGCCAGTTACCAGCCCCATCCTCTGTCCACATCAGCATGGCATTGTCAAGGCAGCCTATTCCTTTAGGAGTTCACCACCAAAATTACCAGTGCGTCCTCCTTCATACAAAGAAAGAGGAAACTATTTAATACACTTAATTTCTTCAGGTAGGACAAAGTATTAAGGGAGTCATACTTATGAACCAGCCACATTACTAATAGTTCATGTAAATAAACTTTTACACTAGGACAACTTTGAGAATAGGCTGTGCAGTTTGGCATATTCTAAGTTTCAAGTTTGGTTTCAGTTCTGCAGTGTATTTCTGAGACTTTTGCTTAAGGCAGCAGAAACCTCAAGAGGTCAATTTTTACTGAAGGACATTAGAGATATCTAAATCTGAACCAGAAAATACAGTTCAGAACTGGACTATTACCAGTTGATTCATATGTGAAGATCTGCAGGGAAAATGTCTCTACGTCCTAAAACATAGATGAAATTGTGTTTGAAGTTTTGACTTTGACTAGTCTCTTTTCAAATGGCCCTTTTGGTGATGTAAGTTACTTGGGGAGTAGAGAGACAATAATATTGAGTTATAGACTGTATTTATAACTTCTGAGTTCTCAAACAAAGCCATAAATGTACATTCCATAGTTCCCAGACAAAAATAAACAGAGCCTGCTATTTCTAATCCATTCCTCCTTTTCCTTGGTGCTGATTAGATTGCATATCCTGAAAGGGATAAATTCAGGCTCTTCTGAAGTTATTTCTTAAGGTTCTTTTGTGATTTAACACAAATATTCTGTAGATTTGAAGGATATATGACACAGCTGTTCCTTCTGCATATGACAACTTTTGTTGAAGCTGTTCTGAAGGAGAAAAATCATCTCACAACTATCCATTTGCCACAGGATGCTATGGCCTTCCTAAAGACTGAAGAGCAAATTCTCATTCCAGAGTCTCAGATAGGGGATGATTTTGACCATCACTTATCTGACACTAATCCCATGTTTAGAATACTGAGGGATGGTATGTTTTTATCTTCTCTTTTAAAAAAGGAAAGACATTTCCTGGGCCAAAATGAAATATCTTGTAATGAATTCTGATAAGCCTAGAATAACTAAATGTTTAAGCTGTAAATCAGCCATGCAGTTTGTTCACTCACTTCCCCCTCCTAAAAAACCTGTTGTGGTTTAAGCCATAAACCAAGCAGTTTGTTCACTCACTTCCCCCTCTTTCTTCCCCCCCACTCCAAAAGTGTGTGTGTGGGGGAATGGGGAGAAGAATCGAAAGAATGTAACTCCCACGGGTTGAGATAAGAACAGTCCAATAACTAAGGTATAACACAAATCACTATTGCTACCA